>JAXIVJ010002111.1:30000-117747 GCA_036785665.1 Chirona hameri
TGGGTTCCTAACCGTGTACCGACCTATGTGCTCGCCGATGATTGACCTGCCTCCAAAATAAAAATGCATGTACGGGTCTAGTTCGATTCTGCATTTGCAACCACAAAATTTAGTAATATCTCGAAAACACGGGGATATAATATTCTGAAAATGCCATATTTCGATTCCTGATCTCAAGAAAACCCCGTGCGCAAAATTTTAATAATGTTGCAAGTTGTTGACAATTGTTGCAAGCAGCTCTAATTGTTGCAGATTAAGCCAGAGAGCCTAAACAATTATGTCCTTCCATTCAGCGCCCCAAAATTAACCAGACAAATATTTTTAATTTTTTTTATAAAAAAAATGTTGCAATGTTGCAAGAAATTGCAGAGGACCTTGCAGAAGCGAAAACCCGTTACATGTCGCCGTTTTTCCGCTTTCTTCGAAAAACCTTAGGGGGGGCGTCTACCCCCCGGCACGGCGAGGGTTAAGCTAAACCGAGGCAAGGAACAGAGGACTGCAAACCTGAACTACACATACTGATCGTTTCACAAAACTTCAGCCATAACAACATGACGATGATGCTAAATAATCCCATTTAGATACGTTCCTTCTTTAGTCATAGGGCCCTTTTCAGACATTGAAGGCTCCTTGCTAAACCTGAGAGGGTCCTTGTCAGTCCTAAGAGGCCCTTTTCAGACCTGAGAGGGCCCTTACTAGACTTAGTAGGAACCTGAGTAGATCTTAAGGGCCATCAGTCGATCTCAAGGGCCCTCGGTCGATCTCAAGAGCTCTTGGTAGATCTCAGTGGGCCCTCGGTCGATCTCAGGGGCCCTCGGTAGATCTCAGGGGGACCTCGGTCGATCTTAGGGGGCCCTTGGTGCACCTCAGGGGGCCTTCGGTGTATCTCAGGGGGCCCTCGGTCGATCTTAGATGGCCCTCTCTCGATCTCAGGGATGCTCGGTCGATCTCAGGGACCCTCGGTTGATCTCTGGGGCCTTCAGGGACCTTCGGTGCATTTCGAGGGCCCTCGGTCGAGCTCAGCGGCCCTCGACCGATCTTAGGGGGCCCTCGTTGTATATTAAGGGGCCCTCGGCCGATCTCAGGGGGCCTCGGTCGATCTCAGGTGGGGGGGGGGGGGGGGTCTCGGTCGATTTGAGGAGGCCCTCGGTGTAATTCAGGGGCCCTCCGTACCTCTCAAGGGGCTCTCGGACCATCTCGGAGGGCCCTCTGTGTATCAGAGGAGACCCTCGGTGCATCTCAGGGGCCCTCGGTCAATTTGAGAGGGCCCTCAGTGTATCTTAGGGGGCCCGATGTGTATTTCAGGGGCACTCGGTGTATGTCAGGACCCTTGGTGTATCTACGGGCCCTCGGTGCATTTCAGGGAGCCCTCGGTTGATCTCATGGGCCCTCGGTGTGTCTCAGGGAGCCCTCGGTCGATCTGAGTGGGCCCTTGGTGTATCTCAGGGGGACTTTTGTACATCTCAGGGGCCCTCAGTGTATCTCAGAGGGCCCTCTACGTATCTCAGGGGCCCTTCGGTGCATCTCAGGAGCCTTCGATGCATCTCAATGGGAATTCGTTCAATTTCAGTGCACTCGTTCGAGCTCGGGGGTCCTCGGTTGAATCTCAGGGGGCCTCGGTCGATTTCAGGGGCCCTCAGTGAATCTCAGGGGCCCTCGTTCGATCTCAGGGGGCCCTCAGTCGATCTTAGGAGGCCGTTGATGCACCACAGATAGCCCTCAGTAAACCCCAGAGGCCCTCGGTTGATCTCAGGGGTCCTCGGTCGATACCAGGGACCCTCGTTCGAATCCCAGGGGCCCTCGGTCGATATCAGGGGTCCTCGGTCGATCTCAGGGGCCCTCGATCGATCTAAGGGGCCCTCGGCCGATCTCAGGGGGGCTTCTGTCGATCTCAGGGGCATTCGGTGCATCTAAGTGGGCCCTCCGTACACCTCAGGGGGCCCTCGACGCATATCATAGGGCCCTTTGTGTATCTCAGGAAACCATCGGTGCATATCAGGGGTCCCTCGGTCGATCTGAAGGGGCCCTCGGTTTGTCTCAGGGGTCCTCCGTGCATCTCAAGGGGCCCTCGGTGTATCTCAGTGGCCCTTGGTCGATGTTAGGGCCCTCGGTCGGTTTCAGGGGGCCCTCGGCCGATCACAGAGGGCTCGATCTCGGGGCCCTCGGTCGATATCAAGGGGCCCTCGGACGATCTCAGGTGTAATTCGTCATCAATAAGTTTCAGTTCTAGTTAACTTACGCAGAAAAAGTGCGGGGGCCAAAACACATGGTTGGCCCCTCCACTTTAAGAAGTGGGGGCAAGTGCCCCCTGTCCCCCCCCCCCCCCCCCTGTTCCTACGCCTATGGTTACACAACTGCATTGCAACTAGTATATGTGCGGAATCTATCAATCTAGTACTTTTCTACTACCTACTAGAAACATACTAGCCCTGCTGGGTAGAGACATCTAGCGGACGGCTTGCAAAGTTTTCCGATACACAAACTGGATTTGTCGCAGCGACGCAGAACGCCGGAGAGTGTCGAGTGGGTGGGTGCTGGTCGACGCGAGGGCTGCTAGCCGCCGTGTGACAGTGAGGTTGCAGTGTTGAAAGTGTGTTTAGGCCAATGGGTGATTTGCAATTTAATGTACCCTCTGATATAAGTGCCATTTGCTCTGATATTGCTCCACCATCAACTTCGAACAGTTCGTTTTTCGTGAGCTCAAGCGGTTCAACATTGACTACAAGCAGAGACGAACAGCGGGGACGTACGATGCACCAAGATGATTTCCTTGCTGACAACCGTGAGAACAAGTCACCGCCTCAGCCAGTATCAAACCCTGAAACCTTCAATAGTGACAGTCAAAGATATTGTGAAGACAGTCATAATCTTCTCGGTCTCGGTGGTGTCCTTGGAAATCACACCGGAGCTCATGACAAGCTAAAAAGCCTAGATAAAAATTGTTTGGTGAATCATCCAGGTCTCACCCAAAATGTAAGTGGCGCCAGTGGTCTTTCCAACAATATAGGCTATGGGAGCTCGCAGCAGCTTGGACCATCCTACTCTGAAACTAGTCCCATAATGATGAATGGCAGTCTGAGTGGCTCTCCATCAAGTCTGTGGTCCACCGGCTCGGTAGAGGACAGTTATCTCCCTGGAATGCAGGCCTTCAGCAGTGCCTCTTACCAAAATTCCTATCCTGGTTTGAGTCAGACCCAAAACTCCAACCCTGGCCACCTGCTGGGTGCAGGGTTTGGGGCCCAGCTAAACATGCAGCAACAAAGTCAGTCTCAGAGAAGAGCGATCACTGGCTCACACAATATGCCACCAAGCAGACCTCCGAATCCTTATCTTGCCGGCAAGGGCTATCCTGCGTGGCCCGGTGTAAGTGCTTCCCAGCCGCAACAGAACAACTGGGGAGGCAATCTTCACCAGCCTCAACACAACATGGGTGGCATGCCAGGCTGGAATAGAGGTCGTCAAGTACCGAACATGAGCCCTCTATCCCCCATATCTACAAGCATACCTGCAAATATGGTCGGCATGAACAGGAAGTACAGCCCTACCTTCAATCAAGGTAATGGAGGGATGGTCATGTCCCCGAACAAATTCAGGAGGAGCACTTCATATCCGGGAAGGCCCTTCGGACAGCACACCCCGAGCTTCGAGCTGACTGGCGCCGATGACAAAGACCTTCTAGCCTATCAGGTAAGTGCATTTCATTGCATGCTTCTTCCGTTCGTTCATTCTAGTGTTTCTGCAGTAATTGCATGAAGGAAACGAATATAGCAATCACAATCACAAGTGTTGACCGTGATCAAATATTCTTGTCTTGACATATTACAATAGCATATCTCTCATTACAGGGGCGGATCCAGGGGGGGGGGGGCAAAGGGGCTATGCCCCCCCCCCCCAAAGGTCCTGAAACTATGATTTGCCCCCCCCAAACGGTCGGACGTACAGTTGTAAAAATTGCCTTTGCAGCGGTCAAAATCCAGCTATCCACAATGGAAAACTTGCAAATTTCGCGCCGCTTCGCGGCATAACACAAAATACGCAATTGCTTATACAAATTTGGAAAATGGGCAAATGAATTCATTAAGTGTCTGGCAATCTCTCCTTGGCGGTACCTAATTGCTAGCCCCAGGGACCCTTCATAAATATTAACTTTCAAGCGGGCTACATGTTTAGCTAGTCTGCCGAGTTACAAAAAAGGCGACGTGAACGCAAAGACGCGGACATCGGCACCCGTAAGTTGATCCAGCGGTGCCCAACTTGCTGGACCGAAGAGCTAATAGTGGGACCAGGCCAGGACCATCTCGCCAAGCCATCTCGCCAAGCCATCTCGCCCTAGGCTCCTCCAGATCCGCAGGGACCATTTATGTGCGGAAAAGTCGTTCTGGCCTCTTGTTGTTTTCAAACCATTTGCATTATTACCAGTTGTTTGTTAATTGCTACAGTTCGGTACATATGTATACAGTTATTATTATCATCTGTACTATTGAGCGCTGAATGCCTGACGCTTGGCTCCACTCATAGTGTGGTTCCAATATTAAAATTTCGTTTTCCACGACCTAAAATTAACATTTTCACGCCGCTTCGCGGCGTCACATCAGTGGCCATCGTCATAACGAAGCCATCGTGATCGTCTTAGGTTGTTATCCACATTAAAAATGCTGCAAAGGCTTAAATATACGCATAAAAAATGGGGGTACATTTTTCGTCATTTCAGCCGACCCTCCACTCAAAAATTTCGGCGACGTCCCTGGGTACAGCTGACAATTGACATAGTTTTGCTCAGTGTAAGGCAATGTCGGAACAATACAAACTGTAAGCTGACACCTTTTTCGATATCCCAAAAGGTCGAAAAGCTAAAAAAAAATAAAAAAAATATCCAAATAAAGAAATCATTAGAAATCGCGAGGTTGCAAAATAAAGTGGCCCAAATCCGGGAAGAAATCCGAAATTGTGTGTAAGTAAGGTCCGCTAAAAACGGTTTGCCCTCCCCCCCCAAAAAAAAAAACGGTGGGCTTGATCCGCCCTTGTCTCTCAAGGTTCGTTTGCTTGTAACTAGTGATTCTATTCCTTTGCTTGGCTGGTTTCATTCGGGTTTATAAATGTATTCGCAGTTCGTGGTGAGCATTTGTAGCTCAGTCATTTCAGACAGTATCCAGACAGATAAATTCCCCAGTCAGTAGGTACCACAAGAATCACGGATGTCTCCCTTTATCATCCCACGGCGGTTTACGTTTTCACTAATTATTTGTTTTATTTCGCAGTTTGAATTCCAGAAATTGTATGTAAATTACCTTTATGTTGGGGTGGTAACGTTCCCATCCATGTCAGAGTAAGCAAACCACAGGAAAGTAAATGGAACTGCATCAAAATGTTATATATCAGTCTTTTTCTTTATATATAAGTCTTTATATATAATATATGTTTTTTTATAATCTTGTAGATCCGCATTATCGGCCATCATTTCCATACAGCATAGCCCTGTTCACGGTACCGGTCGCAGCCTGCGACCACTGCGACCGCTGCGTCCAGCTGCGATCAGACCAATCAGCGTCGAGCACCGGCCGGGCTGGGGGGCATGGAATGTGGGGATGGGGAAGGGTGTGACATATATCTGCAACCGCTGCGTTCAAGGCTGTATAACAAGGTAGGCTATTCCGGCCAAAAACAGGGTATCAAGGCTTCTGATTGGTCGATGGTCGTGACGTCAACGGTACATGACTTTTGGTAGCCGGCATGATCAGCGTGCAAAATCCCATTGGGATCCCCCTCTAAATCGAAAACTATAAGGCTACCAAGACGCAGAAAACAGTGTTCGAAAGCTCGCTACAAGGCCATTCGAAGTTACTTCGGGTATTATTTGGCTTAGGTCAATATTGAGGTCACCAGAGGTCATCGAAGGTCACATTTTCCAAGTGAAGGACTACTTTTGAAACCCCCAAATACCTCGGAAACTATAAGAGCTAGTAACACACGGAAAAGCAATCGAAAGCTCATGGCAATTCAAATATAGCTTTGCTTTTCAAATATAGCGATAGCTTTGCTCAAATTTAAGCTCAGGTAAATAGTTTAGGCCCCGGAGGTCACCAAAGGTCACGAGGACATTTTTTCCAAAACGTTTTTCATAAATAACTTTGGATTGGTTAGACATATAGTAGTAATTTTAACACCATCGTGTTTGTCTCGTAAAGGCGCTACGAAACAACATATGAATAGTGACCTGGTTAGGTCAACTTCAAAATATGACCTCAGGTCAAGGTCATTTGGTGACCCAGGTAGGTGATGTTGCATATGGGGCGACGCGACTCGACGAGACAAACACAGTGGTGTCATTTGGACGTCTCTATCTTTATTCTATCAATAGATATTGACAAAAAGTGCTGGTGACCTGAGATGACCTTAGCCTACCTTGCAGAGATCACTGAGTAACAATTGCACCTGGGTCCTCAATAATGAGCTAAAATAACATGATTCTGAAATAATTGGCCTGAGGCAATGCATATTCTCTGAAAAGGAAGCATTTGTATATTTTCCCAAATTGACTTATAATGGGGAGGTCACGAAATTAACCTGACCTTAAGTCACCGATGCACAAAACAAAATTCGAGATAAAGGAATTGTAGGTACTTATGACCTGATGAAATCCCGTAAGTTCCAAACTTCTCGGACAAACACTGGCTTTGTTTGGCACGACCACAAACATTTTTGGAGGTAAGATCACTTGACGTGACCTGGTGACCTGACTTGGGACGACCTGAAGCTAAAACTTTCACACAATGTGAGTAATTGATGTACACATGGCCGTGCCAAAGTTGCTGCGCACCGCTGATTTCCGCTATTCTCGAGAAACCTGAGGGGTGGTCAAATTGACGCCCCCACCTCGGATTTAGGCCACTATATCTTGCTGGGCCTCTAAATGGTCGCAAAAAAAACATCGGACAGGCCCATGTTGAAGTATCTGGCCTTCCGAGGGCCCCCTCAGGCCTACCGAGGGCTCCCTCAGGCCGACTGAGGGCCTTCTGTCTGCCTTAGAGGGCCCCTCAGGCTGGCTGGGGGCACCTCGGGGCCACCAGCCAGCATTTAGCATTGCCCCCCCCCCCCCATTAGCAAATTTGGCACGGCTATGTGTGCATCAATTACCCACATTGTGTGAAGGTTTTAACTTCAGGTCGTCTCAAGTCAGGTCACCAGGTCACGTCAAGTGACCTTACCTCCAAAAATGTTTGTGGTCGTGCCAAAGCCACAGTGTTTTTCCGATAAATTTGAAACTTGCAGGATTTCATAAGGTCATAAGTACCTACAATTAGTTTATCTCGGATTTTGTTATCAGTTACCTAAGGTCAGGTCAATTTCGTGACCTCCCCATTATAAGTACATTTGGGAAAATATACAAATGCTTCCTTTTCAGAGAATATGCATTGCCTCAGGCCAATTATTTCAGAATCACGTTATGTTAGCTCATTATTGAGGACCCAGGTACAATTGTTGCTCAGTGACCTCTGCAAGGTCGGCTGAGGTCATCTCAGGTCGCCAGCACCTTTTTGCCAATAACTCTTGATATAATAAAGATGGATAGAGACGTGCAAATGACACCACTGTGTGTGTCTCGTCGAGTCGCGTCACCCTATATGCAACATGACCTACCTGGGTCACCAAATGACCTTGACCTGAGGTCAAATTTTGAAGTTGACCTAACCAGGTCACCATTAATATGTTGTTTCGAATCGCATTTTATGAGAGAAACGCGATTGTGTTAAAATTACTGCTATATGTCTAACCAATCAAAAGTGATTTATGAAAAACCTTTTGGAAAAAATGTCCTCGTGACCTTTGGTGACCTGGGTCCTAAACTATTGACTTGAGCTTAAATTTGAGTGAAATGTGGCGATTTGAATTTTCATGAGCTTTCGACTGCTTTTCCCCGTTTCTTACTAGCTATCATAGTTCCCGAGATATTTGGGGGTTTCTAGAGCAAAGTCCTTTACTTGAAAAATGTGACCTTTGATGACCTCTGGTGACCTAAATATTTACCTGAGTCAAATAATACCCAAGTAACTTCGAATGGCCTTGTAGAGAGCTTTCGAACGCCGTTTTCTGAGCTTTATAGCATTTTTAGTTTTCGAGTTAGAGGGGGATCCCAATGGGATTGTGCACGCTGATCATTCCGGCTAGCAAAAGTCATGTACCGTTGACGTCACGACAATCATAGGCTGGTATTGGATGGGACCCTTCCGCGTGATGCTGAAGGTGCCGGAGTGAGCCCCCCCTGGCTGCGTCTGTGAAATCGCAGACGCAGCGGTCGCAGAGTGAGGATGCGATGCAAATTGGCGCACTTCGGCATTTACAAGCTCGTCTGCAAGTGGCCGCCGATGCTTTGTTGCAACTTTGTTGTAAGGAGGGAGTTGATAGTTGTAGAGGGAGTTGTTGATTGTAAGGAGGACGTGTTACCAATTTCTGGCCGCATCCACCGGTCGCAGAGGTGTTCACGGCACCGGAATTTCCGTGACGTCACACCTCAGGTGTGGAGCTGGACTGAGCTGGACGCAGCGGTGGCAGTGGTCGCGGGCACCGTGAGCAGGGCCCATATGTAATCCGTACTAGGTGCATTGTCAGCTTTGGCCAGATACCCATGATCGGTGAACCCTGGTCTTCTACACTGTGTGCATGGTTGTATGCAGGTCAGGGGTGTAGGTTCCTATTCAGTTGTGGGCTTCAGCCCCCCCCCCCCCCCCACTGGGGTATCGCCCCCCCCCCCCAAACTTTGACGAAGAAGTGGGTAAAATTCCGGGGAGAAATCTGCATTTTGTGGATTTTGATGGTACTGAAAGCGATTTTTTTTCTCTCCAGCTCAGCCCCCCCCCCTCACTTGTCTGGAGAAGCTACGCCCCTGATTTAGGGACTGGGCCCTGCAGCACTGTGTCCCCCTCCCATCCCCAGCCCCATCCCCACCCCTACGCGTCACTGGCGTGCGCACTGCACAGCTCCAGTTACAATGTGGGCTATTGGCATTCAGCTGGCCTCTCTGCCCTCGGACGCTGCAAACTGGCACCTTTCCATCGCAAAGGCAGCCAGTTGTCAATCTGACGTGTAGCAAAACAAAGTCTTGTCGCGCAGTTTGGCAGTGCGCCCCGTCTCGGCTGCTCCGCCGTTGGACGATGACTCTGTGAAGTGGCACGAGTCAGCAGGGCGGCCTGCGACTCCGAGCCAGAGACGGAGCGGATCCGTCTGTCTCACTGCCGGCCACCCAAGGTCGCGCGGCGGCTGCGGCGGCGGCGGCGGCGGCGGCGGCGGCGGCGGCTCGTCCGGCCGGCGCTGCCAGCCGCATCTCACCTGCCTCCGCCTCCGCCTAAAAATAGGCCGAGGCCTGCTGTGGCGGGGTCGATACCACCCGCGTCCCGCACGCGCTGGCTGCCGTCAGGCCGGTGAGCCCGCAGCCGCCGGTCGACCCGCCGCCGATGGCCGCGGGCCGCGAGCCTCGGGGCCGCCGTCCCCAGGCGACGCGCCACACAAGAGGTGCCGTCGGCCGATGGTGCGTGGTGGCCGAGCTGTGATGCACAGTTATGAAGTAATCCTCCCCCTCCCCGGAACATGGCTTTAGGCCGCTACGGGGGAAAAAGAGGAAAAAGACAGCAGTTATTGATTGAGGATGTGGCTTCCCTTCTGCGTTGGCGCGATCAGTTAACCCTATTAGTGGCAAGGGGGGACAGATTTTGCCCACCCCTCAGGTTTTTCGCAGATATCTCCCGAACGGCTAGGAGCAGACCCATGCAATTTTGGGACTTTCCTATAATTGAATTCCGCATATGAAGTCAAAATTTTGAGTTCCTTACCTTAACAGGCGGTTCCAGGGCCCAGTTTTTGGAGGATTTTTTTAATGTGACATTTGGCGATAATACGGAGATGCGATCTTCACGGCTTCTTCCTAACTGCCTGAAGTATAAAGGAGTTACATAGGTTTACGGTGATTGGAACAAGTGCAAATTAGTTGATTTTAGTGAACTATAACACATATTGCACGGCAGAGGCGGTTTTAAGGACTTGAATAGGGGAGGTTTACAGAAAGTTATTTTGCATATATTTTGCCTCCCTTTTTCGGTGACCTGGCACCGCCTATGGATGCAAATATGCTTTATATCTGTTGTGTCCGATGTCACAATAGCGCACCATTTCATTAATCGAAAAAAGATGAAAAAGACGGTTTTATAAGGCATTTATTTTACCCCAAAATTTAGTGACCTGAAAACGCCTATGATTTTTGCATTTTCAAAAGTCACCATCATATATCAATCCCAATTCAATCTCTATCGATCCCCATTAGTTGCGTTTAAATCGGTTGATAAAGATGACAGCTGTGTTGGATCACAAATACCTCTACTATTTGTCGTTTTTGCCCCCTGTTGCCCCGTATCAAAAATGTATGATTTTTTTGTTTTAAATGTAGATCGTGTTGAGGGGAATCAAACGCCGTTTGATTTTGAAAATCGGACGGGTAGATCTCGAGATCTCCGGGGGGCGGAATCCGCCCCCCCCCCTGCCACTAATAGGGGTAGCCAGGAGCCTGCCACTAATAGGGTTAAAGGGATTATACGGGTTTCCGTCCTGAAAGGAAATGCACTCTTTTGCAGTTGTATGAGCTTTAAACACGTTTAAGACATAACAGCTCATGCTCAGTTCGTCCATTATTTCAGCAATTATCAGCGTTAACACTTTGGCGTTTTTCGAGACTTGTATCAGATAACGAGTACTTGATCTGCATTACTGTCCACCACTTGTATTACTTTCATCAATTTTAGAGTTTTGAATGATCTGCAAGTCCTACACTGGATCACAAAATGATTATGCAATTCAAAACTTACGGGACTCTATTACACACACTGTTCGTTCAGGTTTTGTGGTTGTCTTATCTCTGGCCTGTAGCGTTGATAATTTGGTGGTGACGTATTTTTTTTTTTTTTTGGCATGCAAATTCATGACAAATATCAAGTTGTATGGGAAAACTAGGTAATTGCTGCTGTCGTAGGAACAAAACAAGTCTATTTTTTCAAATATTGCTTATTTTACCGGAAATATACCATAAGTGAGGTGTTTTTATTAGCATAAAAGAGATGACTGGCTCTGCCTCAGCCGGTCCTGCAAACCCGAGCTTTTCTGCTTGGGAGCTGAGTCGATTTGGGCAGACGCGCGGTTGGATCGGAACCCAATTTGCGTCTCGGCGGTGGAGTTTGCCCTGATTTACGCCTGCTGAGATCTCAACAGTGAGTGCTGATGGCGTTATGCCATCAGCCGCCGTGTCGCCGGCCGATTGTCCGTTTGCTCACCGTATTGGTCGATTATCTGATACACGATTAGCCGTGCTCTGGCAGACAGCGCAGAGCCACAATACTCGAGCCGACCCTCATGTCCTATCGCGGCCTGCCATATCGGCGACAGCCAATTGTTCACGACGACTTTGGCTTCTTCGGAGCTCCCCCAAGGCTAGTGCAGAATCCGTCGGTCATGGTACATGAGTGGTGCGACTAGGTAGACCATACTGGTAGGGTAGGGGGCAGGTGGGGTCAGCTTATCACGTCCTCCAACGTGACTCAATGCTCGCATTGAGGTCATCATGCTTACATGCAGACAAGTCGGAGCCCGTTGCTGCATTGATAACGTGGCTAGAGCTGGCCATGAGTGGTGTTTGCCAGAGTTCGGAGATTGCGAGCCATCCTGGCGCGGTGGTGACGCTTGCTTGGTCTTGGATAAGGATGGATGATATTCGAATGATTATGACGGACTTCGATGATGGCTAAGCGAACTGAAATCTGTCAAAATATCTGAATTAGCGGTCTGATAGTAAGTGGAAAAAACATTCGAAGAAAATTGAAGACTGTCTTTGACTATGGCGGGGGCTGGCGATCCATCAAAGTATATTTCTGATTTAACGCCCATTAACATAATTCAGAAAATGGAAAAGACGAGGGAGATCATCGACATTGGGCACTGGGCACTGTCCCTTGCCGTCACTGTCCCTTGCTGTCACTGTCCCTTGCTGGTTCACAAACACAAACCAGCTGTGCTTAAACCGTTATATCATTGCCTCGAAACCGGCCTGTTATTTTCCATTGAAAGAATCCGGGTTCCGAATGTCATCGTTTCACGTTGTCGATAGGGCATTCGCGATAGGCGCCCTGCCAGTGATTCATGCACGTGATGCCGTGACATTTCGACTAGCATGAACTAAACATGAGCCAAATATATCTTACATTTGGCATGAGCTCGTGCCTGATATATTTTGGGCTCTGTGGTGTCTGCAGAAGCCGGATATGCTTTATCCGCAGATAAAATGATAGACCATGCTGAGTATTGCTGTGCAGTTGCTCGGACGCTATTGATTGCTAGATACCAAGTTGCCTTGTTGGTACGCCCGTCGCAGGTGTCTGGACCCAGCTCGGGCGCAGGTGCCAGGTGCCTGGACGTGGACAGTTAACTGGTTGTAACCGTGCTGGACGACTATCTTGCATCAGTTGACTCGATTCTATTGGGGAGTCTCGAGATTCCATTCGAGCGTCGACCGTTCTGCTGCGGCTCTTCATTCTTGTCTGACTTGCCGACGCCACAGTCAACATAACAAACAGCGCAGGTATGTCCTACCTGCTGGCTGCCTCGGCCGCCGACCTGTTTCCAGCTGGTGCTCCGACCGTCTTTTGCTTTTAGCGGAACTTCTGTGCCAAGCTGCCACCATTAGGCTGTGGTACTCCTTCCACCATGACGCACAGGGAGGTGATGAATGCTTCAATATTTTTATGTTGAAAGTGATAAATTATTTAGGCATGTTCAATACTCGCCCTGATTTCTCTCTGGACTTTCGATCCTCGGCGTACATATTCACATAGTCACATGCCGGTCTCAATAGTAGTCAAGTCAGGCTTTTGCATTATTGCGACAATCGTTGCAAAGCTGGTCATGTACCCCCTGGCGCCGCAGCCAGCTGTCATAAACGTTGGACAGGACGACTGCTATGTACGTTGGACAGGCGGGTCGCCGGCGTCACCCAGGTGACGGCCGAGGGTGACCGGGCCAGGCCGTGGTCAGGCCAGGCGGCCAGGCGGTCAGGCGGCCTGTACACCGCCGCACGCAGCCCCGAGGTCACCAGGCCGGCCTGACGGGCATTGATCGCCCCCCGACCCACCCCGCCCCACCCCCGCCCCCCTGTCGGGCCCCCTCCCGCCCCGGGCCCCGACCACGTCTCCGGCGGGTCTGGCACCGGGCCGACCGTCGGACTGGCGCCGCCCCCGCCCCCGCCCCTGCCGGGCGGCCGTCTTTCTCTCGGCCTCTCGACGCCGCCCCGACACGCCGCCGCTCGCAGAAATCCCCGGGGCTTTGCTGCAAATAGGTGTGCTGTTCTTGATATTGGGATGGCATTGCATTCTGCCTGGCGGGCGGTCCAGACTCCAGGGTGCTGGAAAGGAAGGCAGGCGGTGCATCGGCTAACAGTATTAGGCGAGCTATCGACTTTTTATTTCATTGGCATTGCCAGGTTACAATTTGTAATCTCCAACTTCTTGTTATCCTGTGTATAGCTTCTGTTAGTACCTGTTCTATTGTAATACCATGTCGGGTAATAATTATAGTTTTATTTCATTATTCACTGATATGTGTGGTTGCATTGTGTCCCCGTCTTCCATCATATAAAGCCATCGATGTTGATGTGCGATATTATTTTGACTATAATAGTTATACTTTGGTGCTCATCGTCTTGGTGTCCTTCGCTTTAGTCTGCGATTGAAAAAAAAACAAACTAATTGATCACTTAAGAATTAAGTCACGACCCTTCCCCAAATACTTAAGTAGGATGATAAATTAATGTTCATTAACCTGTAGTCAACTTAAGGCCTAAGGGGCTTTGTATGTAATGCATTAACAGATTGTTAAATGTGAACTGAGTAGTAAAAGATCAAGCTGGCCAAAATACCCAGTTTCAGCGATCGATCACGACATCAAACCTTGAAAACCCCGTTTCTGATTAAATCACCCGTAGAAACGGCGCTGAATCACACCGATCATTACAGCTCCGCCTGTCTGCAGCTGTCTGGTGGTCCGTCTCGACTCGGCCAGACAGCGTGACCCTGTCCGGCCCAGAGCCGGCCGCACGTTCTGCTGACCCAGCCATTGTGTGACGGTGTCTGTCGGTCGGCGGGGGTCCGATCCAGCGGGGCGGGGCGGGCCCAGTCCCTGGCTCGGTCCGGCCACCGCGCGGCTCCTGGCCGCACCCAAATATTTATAACTGGCGGGCGGCCCACAGTGTGCGCGCTCCTAGCCATGGACCATGGGCTGCGCTCCGGCCGCCGGCCACGTTTTCTGCTCGTCATGCGCTGTGGGTTCGGGCCTCTCCCAGCGCGGGAGCTGCTGCGGGGGAGCAGCTCACGCGGTGCAGCGGGGAGAAATGTGGGTGGCGGGTGGTGGGTGCAGCGGGGAGAGATATGGGTAGCGGGTGATGGGTCGTTCGTTTATGGTCGGTCATGCGGCGCCGGTCGCGCCATCCGTCGCGATCGGTGAAGCTATGCGCGCCGTGACCGGAACAGGGCCGTGACATGTGCGGCGGCACGACGTCCTGTACCGCGGCCGGTCTCAGGTGGCGGCCTCAGGTGGCCTCAGGTGGCGGCCCGCCAGCCTGTGGTTGGCTGGTGTGACTCGCTGGAGAGAATGGCTCCTTGCTGAGTGACAGCGCCACACGAATCCCAGCAGTTCATATCCTCCCTTAATGGCATCATCCGCGTCTAAATGGATTCGACAAGCCAAAGTCCGGCTTGTAAGGCTGGGTAGACTTGTAGTGCGGCTTGTAAGACTTGATAGTCCGGCTTGTAAGGCTATGGACATCTAAATCATTCTAGTTTGTAGTATAAGCTCGCATATGATTTAAACCGAAGGCTTTAGGAATACCGCTCATTCAGAACATCCTACATCAATTACCGTAGGCTGTGATGATGACATGTATTCGAACATGCGTAGTTTTTTCGACTCTGCCTCATGAAGCAGGCCCGTCGAGATGTGCCCGCAGATGACTTTGACAGCGGTAGTTGGCCCGTCAAGGCCGCGGGACGGGTGCGTCCTATCCGTCATTGGAGCGGCGTCCGTAACCACACGGTTCCAATGTTGGATGACCGGGGGGTCGCTCACCTACGTAACCCCGAACGAATGGTGAATACCGATCGCCGGTTTTTATTCGTGTTGGTTCCTCGCGCGTGTGGCTTTTTCTATCCATCCGATGTTTGTGTTTTTCGGGCTATTAGGACGTCTGGATAAGAGCGAGTATCGCTGTAGGTTTCTGCAGAACATACGCGTGCCAGTATCGCCGTGCTGCTTGATGCACTGCTTACACTCGGGGTGGGTGCTGGCATTGATGCCTTTAGTCTGCATCGATGTAACTGCGGACTTTGTGTCTGTTTATTTTAATTTCACATCATGCTGTCAGTGTAATGTTTGTGTCTGTCTTATTTGAACATGTCAGTGACGGAAACTGCTAAAAAGTCACTCTCATGGAGCGTTTAATAAATTGACTGACCCATTAAAATCATCCGACTGAAACTGTCATTCAGTACGTTGTCTCCGTCTGTCGGTCGGTCGGTGGCTGGGTCGGTCGGCCAGCTTCGTGACGCCGCTAGACGCTGGTGCTAACCTCCCCGGCCGGCTGTGCTGTGGGCTGGCCGCCTGGCCGCCTGACCGGCTGACTCCTGGCAGGGGCGGGCGGGCGGGCTGTCCTCAGTGCGCCCGTATGTCTCGGTGACCCGACACACGTCTCCCCGTCTGTCCCCTGCTCGTCCCCTGCCCGTACCCCCGCCCGTCCCCTGCCCGTCACCCGCCCGTCCCCTGCCCGTCCCCTGCCCGTCCCCTGCCCGTACCCCCGCCCGTCCCCTGCCCGTACCCCTGCCCGTCCCCTGCCCGTACCCCCTGCCCGTACCCCGCCCGTCCCCTGCCCGTCCCCTGCCCGTCCCCTGCCCGTCCCCTGCCCGTACCCCGCCCGTCCCCTGCCCGTCCCCTGCCCGTCCCCGACCTGTCACCGGCCTGCCTTATCCGTCTTCCGTCCGAGCGCCTCCTCACCACCATCGCCGGTATTGATCTGTGGCGACTGGCGTCCCGCGGCGCCGCGCCGCCTCCGCTGCCTCCGCCGCTTCTGAGGCCTCTCCTGTCGAGCCGCTGTCTCTGATTAGGATCCCCTCCCCGCTGTTGAGCCGCCCGCCGTGACGGCCCGACGCGGCCGCACGACGTTCTGCCACGGTGGCCTCCACAATCAGCAGAGAAACCAGCGGTTTTTGGGAGAGTTCGGCTGGTTGTGACCGGGGAGACCGGGCCGGGTTGGACAGCAGTTGGCGGTTATCTGAGACGGTGACGGGTGAAGCCTGCGGCACGGGTCACCTGGACGCACTGGTGTGGTTTCCTGACCTACCTCCGGTCACTGCGCGACGCCGTGACCTTGTCCGCTAGACGGTGGCCTGCAGAAGGCTGGTTAAGACCGTGTCTCTACCAGCAATGGATCCGCCACAGGGGGGGGGGGGGGGGGGGACTTTTCCCACAAATTTGGGAACTTTTAACATTACGCCTATGGGCGCTGGATGGAAAGAATCGACTTCAGAATGCCTCTCCCCCATTTTCGGAACGTGGCGAAGCTTTTGTCTACCAGCAGAGTCGTACTCTGCTGCCGTATCCACCGAGGTTGAACTCTGCAGCCAGGTTACCGACGGCAGCTGGCGGCGGCTCGACTACCTGGATGGAGAGCCCCCGCTGTGTAGAGGTGTGTGGGTGTGTGCGTGCGTGCGTGCGTGCGTGCGTGCGTGCGTGCGTGCGTGCGTGCGTGCGTGCGTGCGTGCGTGCGTGCGTGCGTGCGTGCGTGCGTGCGTGTGTGTGTGTGTGTGTGTGTGTGTGTGTGTGTGTGTGTGTGTGTGTGTGTCTGTGTCTGTGTCTGTGTCTGTGTCTGTGTCTGTGTGTGTGTATTGATCGCCGGTTTGGTTGCGGCGGCGGGTCGATGTCTAGGAAGCCCCGACCTAGTGAGCGGCCTAGTGAGCCAATTCTGCGGCCGCCGCCGCGCCGGTGGGGGCGGAGCTCGGCGCCGCCGCCTGGCCGACGGGCATCGATCGCCTGCCCCACTCCCTGGGAGCCGGGGAGTGCCGCTCCCTCCTCCCGGGCTGCCGCAGTCTGCCCCACTGGCCGCACCGAGGGGGAGGTCCTGCTTCCTCCCTCAACGATGACATCCGTTATTGCAGTCCTCCGGGTCTTCATCTGAAGACCAATATGCACTATGCACTACGCAATGCGATGATATTTTTGTCTTCAAGCAGCGATGATTTTACCATTAAAACTGCATTTTTGGAGAGATAGTAACCAACCGGCAACCATCCTTCCCTATATATCTTGTCACAGTTTCCTTGCAATCTCGTCTCAAATAACACGTCCAGCGCCAATCCTCTTTCCTCCGAAAACACGGGCGCTCTGGCGGCTGCGCCGCCTCGGAATCGGTGCCCCCCACCGGCGCCGGTGCAGCGGTGGACGTCACCGGGGACCCGTGGGCGGTGTCGTGGCATTTTCCGGACCGACGACGACGCTCAGCCAGCCGCGGCCGCCGCGCGATACATTCAAATGATGCCATTTTCTCGGCCGTTTGTCGCACACGGCGAGTCGCAGCGCAGCGGGCGCCGCCGCTCCGCGTGGCAGGCGTCCAAATCAGTCCCCGGCGGCCCCGGCGACGCCCTGCGGCGGTGACGACGGCGGCGACGGCCCCGTCTGCACGCGGAAGTGAGTTGGTCGCTCCCCTCCTAACGGACGGCCGCTGGGCTCCCCCTCCCCTCCCCTCCCCCTCTCCTCCACAGTCAGCTGATCTGCCGGCCCAGTCAGCTGATCGCGGGGAGCGGACGGCGCGGCGGCCTGGGCAGGGAGGGGCGAGGGGCGAGGGAGGGCCTTTTAACTGCCCGGCAGCCAGCCGTTTGCGCGTCCTATATTACCGGAGTGCTGGTGGACACCTGGGATGATGCTTCACAAGCTTCACAAGCTAGCATGGATGAAAATGGTGTGGAATGTATGGAATTTTACCTGGAAATAAATTACTTGATCGTTTTCGTTTAAGATTGCTGTTCGTGATTCGTTGAATATGGTTTGGATTTGAACAGATTATGTTTTGAACGTTGTCAATTCGCGAGGAGCTTATTCAAGCTAGTGTTAATTAGTGGTGCCAGTCCGAATTAATTCCTTCGCACACGACTAAAAACGTGAGGTTTGTGAAACCGTTTCTTTTCTTTTCTATTGCGTTCGTGTGCTATTTCTTTCCCTGAATGCCCTCCCAAACGCGCAATGCAGGATTTTGCGCAATCTGTAGAAATATAACTAGCGACTCTCAGCAAGAAAGAACACCTCAGCAAGCCGAATTAGCGTTTCTGGCGGTGACAGTGGCGGATCCGCAGTCGGTCTCTTCTCTAATGGCGTGCTGTTCCGGCCTGAATAGGCCAGCCAGCCGGCCCGGCCTCCCCTGAATGGCCGCCAGAACTCCCAATTGGCGCGTCGCTGCCGGCTGAAAGCAGCTCACGGATTGCGCCGAGCCAGATTAGTGGATATGTGACGAGACTGCGTGTCGGGCCGAACAACGGCGGCTGTTCTGTTTCAGTCCGGCTCCCAGAAATGCGTTCATTAACGTATAATTAACACTTGACAAAGCTGGCATTGGGTTATATTAATGTGGACTATTTATGTAGTGAACTAAGTTAAGTTTTAACTGAGGCGCTGAATCTGTTTTGATTGTATTGATTTGATGTAATCCTGCTGCCAGCTAGTTACTCATCAAATACTTACCTATAGATAAGACACGGTTTAAGTCATATTTCAGTTTGATCATGCTGGGTGGAAGTTTGTTTACGCGTGCATCAAACGTCGGTTGTATTGTCGAACGGTTTTATTGCGTACTCGCGTGTGCATCTGGCGAACGGTTGCGTTTTTACGCGGCCGGATACATTTCGATCGGGCCGCCAAAACACCTGCGTTGCGTAACGTATCTAACGATAAACAGTCGTGACGTGACTGCGTCGGCCGGCCGGCGGTGCGTGTATGGTTGTCATGGCGACCAGCTGCAGCCGACCTCGCCCCTCCCCCTCCCCCGATCAGCTGTTCGCCGCCGCTGGGCGGCTGCACGGAATCAATGCCCGCCGCCCGCCGCGCCAGCCGCCGCCGCCGCCGCCGCCGCCGCCGCCGCCCCAGCCGCCGCCGCTGCTGCTGCTGCTGCTGCTGCTGCTACAGGGCTCCAGCCGGTCTATAGTCGTCCCAGGCCATCAGCTGGGGCTGGATTTGCACTAATGACTGCGACGCGAATATTTGTCTAGTTTGTCACCAATCCGAGGGCTCGGTTGAGAGAGGGAGTATATATTCCCGCCCGGTGCTGGGAAATTATGCAATATTCACAGAGTTTGTTATGCGGAGGACCGGTAGGCCCGAGGTACGAGGAAAAAAAGCGAGGTGAATATTGCATAATTTGCCAAGCACAAGGATGGGTAGCCATTTACTGCATGCCGCTAACGTTTCGCAACAACATACATAACAGCTAATTAAAGTGTAAAGTAAGTGATAAAGCATGGAAGATGATGGCCAAATTGAAAGACCATTCTCTCCTCCATATTTAGGCGTTAACGTATTCGGAGGTGAAGAAGATACTCCAGAAGAGAAGCCTAGAAATTCGCAATAACCCACCTGCATTTTTATTGGAAACGCGACATATATCGCTTTGGTAAAAAGCGCCAGAGTCTGGCCATTTGTTCAGCAATGCTCTTCTATGGCATAATGTATGCGCTTCTGTTCTGGCACTTCCGCTCTCAATATTCTGTTAAATAATTGTCTGGGAAAATCAAAATGACCTAGGTCAAAATCGTTTCCCAAGTACCTTTAACATTAGCCGCAGCGGGCCGAAAGCTTTTCCAAAAAGCACGTGCTAATGTTGAAAGGACTTGTGCTAACTAACTAAGCCTTATCAACTTCCGTTTTACAGATGTAGTTCAAACGTTCGATTAGATGGATTTCCGGAACATAGAGTGCAGCAGCAAAGTAGGCATTGGCTGCTCGGTGTTCGGTTATTGATTGAACTTCTGGGTAATGCAGTGAGCCAAAAAATATGAATTCTATTTTTTTGGTAACACCTGTCTGTCTGTCTTGAACGCCTGCATGTCTTGCAATAGTTTCAACCCTTTTCAAATGTTTCTGGCGTGCTACCGTCCTGGTGCTGTAGCTTGTCTCCTTGCTGTGCGACTGTCATTGCGGCCTGGTCCGGCTGCAACACGCGATCCTCTGCGGCCCTAGCCTTGTTCACACCTCCTGCTGACGGGCTGCCCACGGCTGCCCAAAACGGCAGCACACACCAACCCACGTCATCGCCGACGATTACTACTTGAACACAAATGCTGTCGATTCACGATACATATCTGGCGTACTTGCTACGATAAATCTGAAAGCCTGGCTTATGGTACCTAATACGAACATAAACAGTAAACTAAAATTATCGCAGACTTACTCCATATCCATCTTCGATTCTTCAAGCTTTTCGCTTGGAGATCGTTGGTTGTTTTTCGACGCTTCACGTTTGGAAATTGCCGCGTGCGCCAATATATGTTATCTGCTGCCCGGCTGACGCGATTTTCGGGCAGCAGCGACAGCAGGAGGCAGCAGAGGTATGACGTCATACACCGTACCCCTCCCCACATCCCATTCCCCCACTGATCCACGCTGATTGGTCGATACGTTTTGACAGCAGTAGGCATCAGCAGTCAGCTCGTCAGCAGGCGTCGTGAACAAGGCTCCTATAAGCCTGGTCCGGCTGCAATACGCGATCCTCTGCGGCCCTGTAAGCCTGGCCGGCTGCAACACGCGATCCTCTGCGGCCCTGTAAGCCTGGTCCGGCTGCAACACGCGATCCTCTGCGGCCCTGTAAGCCTGGCCGGCTGCAATACGCGATCCTCTGCGGCCCTGTAAGCCTGGTCCGGCTGCAATACGCGATCCTCTGCGGCCCTGTAAGCCTGGTCCGGCTGCAATACGCGATCCTCTGCGGCCCTGTAAGCCTGGTCCGGCTGCAATACGCGATCCTCTGCGGCCCTGTAAGCCTGGTCCGGCTGCAACACGCGATACTCTGCGGCCCTGTAAGCCTGGCCGGCTGCAATACGCGATCCTCTGCGGCCCTGTAAGCCTGGTCCGGCTGCAGTACGGGATCCTCTGTGGCCCTGTAAGCCTGGTCCGGCTGCAATACGCGATCCTCTGCGGCCCTGTAAGCCTGGTCCGGCTGCAGTACGCGATCCTCTGTGGCCCTGTAAGCCTGGTCCGGCTGCAATACGCGATCCTCTGCGGCCCTGTAAGCCTGGTCCGGCTGCAACACGCGATCCTCTGCGGCCCTGTAAGCCTGGTCCGGCTGCAACACGCGATCCTCTGCGGCCCTGTAAGCCTGGTCCGGCTGCAGTACGCGATCCTCTGTGGCCCTGTAAGCCTGGTCCGGCTGCAACACGCGATCCTCTGTGGCCCTGTAAGCCTGGCCGGCTGCAATACGCGATCCTGTGCGGCCCTGTAAGCGGAGACGGGGCCGGCGGAGGGTGAACGGGAGGCGGCACGCTGGGTAGTATCGTCTGACCGCGACCCGAAACTGAACACCGCCCGCCGCCGAAACTGAACACAGCTGCAGCAGCGGGGCGGAACCGTCCCGTGCCCCATACCCTCCGCTACGGAGGAACCGCCCCGTGCCCTCCTCCGTCGCCGCGGGGCGGAACGGTGCCCTGTGCCGCCGACGCTCGGCGCGTGTTGTTGCGAACGGCCGCCGCTCGCCTGTTTTGAGTGAGTCGCACAGCGCGGCCAAGCAGCCCCCGGGGAGAAGTTTTGACGTTGTAAACAAGAGCTATCATTCATCTTTATTGCCTGGCCGATCGGCGGCGCCGCGGGTTATTGGTATGTGCTGAAAGTAGCTCTTGAAAGCTGCGGCGAAAACTGAGGAGAGGCTCAACGTTGTTGATTTTTTTGGCAAGTTTTGCAAGAATTGCTTAAATGAGGCGGTGTTTGCCCCCAAGGCCGTGTGGCAGTGAGCCGAGTCTCCTGGTGAGGCTGCCCTGATCCAAGGCTGTTTGGCAGTGAGCCGAGTCTCCTGGTGCTGCCCTGATCCAAGACCGTATGGCAGTGAGCCGAGTCTCCTGGTGATGCCCTGATCCAAGGCCGTATGGCAGTGAGCCGAGTCTCCTGGTGATGCCCTGATCCAAGGCCGTATGGCAGTGAGCCGAGTCTCCTGGTGCTGTCCTGATCCAAGGCCGTATGGCAGTGAGCCGAGTCTCCTGATGATGCCCTGATCCAAGGCTGTATGGCAGTGAGCCGAGTCTCCTGGTGATGCCCTGATCCAAGGCCGTATGGCAGTGAGCCGAATCTCCTGGTGATGCCCTGATCCAATGCCGTATGGCAGTGAGCCGAGTCTCCTGGTGATGCCCTGATCCAAGGCTGTATGGCAGTGAGCCGAGTCTCCTGGTGATCCCTGATCCAAGGCCGTATGGCAGTGAGCCGAGTCTCCTGGTGATCCCTGATCCAAAGCTGTATGGCAGTGAGCCGAGTCTCCTGGTGATCGCTGATCCAAGGCTGTATGGCAGTGAGCCGAGTCTCCTGGTGATCCCTGATCCAGGGCCGTATGGCAGTGAGCCGAGTCTCCTGGTGATCCCTGATCCAAGGCTGTATGGCAGTGAGCCGAGTCTCCTGGTGATCCCTGATCCAAGGCTGTATGGCAGTGAGCCGAGTCTCCTGGTGATCCCTGATCCAAGGCCGTATGGCAGTGAGCCGAGTCTCCTGGTGATGCCCTGATCGAATCTTGGAACGGTCAGCTCAAATGGCCTGATGTCGGGGAATACATTTGTGTTTCTGCATCTGTACTTAATCGTATTGATATATTTACGGCCCTGTTAATCGATATTTATTTTAATTACGTTGTTTTCGAACTTCTCGCTAGGCCGGTCGTTATCAACAGACGGAAACACCGTTTGAAATTATTTCCACCGGCAGCCTGAAGCCCCAGCTCAGCACTAGTGGAATTCGTGCGTATGTGGGACCTCGAGGTTTCTCAGTAGAGCGCAAACCAAACAGACCTTGTCTGAATCGACTAGTCATTTGCATGGTCGGCATTGAATAGTCTCCAATCGTTATCCGTGAAGCAGCTGTTGAACGTGTTATCGTCATTACGTTAGCCATCTGGCATAATGTCATCCAAGGCTATTGTGTTGTTCACCGCCGATATGCACCTCTGGGCCGGCGTTCGCCGCTGTTGTTGATTAAACCAGCGAACGGCAAAAAGCTGCTCCGAGTCCGCCTCCGTCTCGTGCGTGTGTCGGTCACAGCTCCGCTGCTCGGCGGCGGCTTCTTTTATCTCGGTGAATTCCTGGACCGATTCGATTGGTGTCGACAAGCAGCTCGGCGAGTCGGCGGCGCGTCTCGACCAATGGGCGGCCTCCGGCTGATTGCTGCCTGTCGCCGACAATTTCCGCCGACTCGCTGTGCCGAGTCCGCCGCTGGTTGGACATACCCGGATCTGGCTGTGGCTCGATCCACCCGGATCTGGCGGACGGCCGGACCCTCGGTGGATCCGGCTGATGTTAGCTGGTTCCTAAACGTCTGCTGCTGTCACCACCGACTACCGAGGGCGATCGGTCCACTAATGTCCCATTTGCTGGTGTGGAGCTGTCTTGTCATCGCGTTTTTGTCATACATCTTGTTGTACATCTGTCTTGTGCTGTTATTCTCTGACCGTCTTTGCTTTTTCTGCTTTTTACCTTTTCATATTTCCCTATTTCTTTCCAATAGTGTATTGTGTCGCTTTTTATTTCCTTCGCATTTCTCTTGCGCCCCTTTCTCTCGTTCCGTCTCCGTCGTTATCCTTGTTATTTCTTGTCTTCTTATTTTCGTTTTTATACTACCAGCACGATAATGAATGTTTTCCTGTGTGGTGGTGCGGGCCGGTGGATATGGGCCATTCCATACTAGATGCTTGCCCTCGTCCAGCGTTTGTCATCCTGGTAGTCAGTGCTGGTGAGGCGACCGCTGGCAGCACAACGCTGAACTAACTGTCCAGTGTCCAGCTCTCCGTCCCGCTCCGCTCTGTTTGTTTGGACAGAGAAACAGACGGACGCTCCAACCATATCCAAACACATTTTGTGGAGTCGCGTTGTTTGAATAGATGCGTGGGGAGTTTTGCGCAGAAATCTTCCGCGTCCGTCTGGCCGGACGCGGTTTGCCGACTCACTGCAAAGTCAGACCGTCTTCCTCCCGGCACTGGAGACCATTGTGGCCGGCTTCAGCACTGGAAACGCCCGCTGTTGCTGCGATATTTGCACAGCTCTTTTTGCGACTGAAGGCCGCCAGAAGTGCAGATAAGACTGCTGCTACGACAACAAGCTGCTCCATTTTTGTCACATGATCGGCAAACTTCGGTTCAATTGGAAAGATCGGTGCGAAAGATGACAGCTGTTTGCATGCACGAAATACATTGCTGCCGTGTCACCTGTCACCCGGGACGAGAGCCTGGTATGGTGGCGATATGCCTCACCACACCACCGTCTGGGAGCGGGGTCCCAGACCTATCCCGCCGCAGCGCAGTACTGTTGTCAGGAGCCCGCTCATGGCCGCGGAGCGGCAGTGGCGGCCGATCGAGGCCACACGCCCGAGTTTAGCTGGTACAGAGGCACGCGTCTGATGCGCAGCACTGCATTGCGCGGCCGGGTCAGCTCCAGCTATCGTGAACAATGTCTCTGTGATGTCCCGCAGAAAGGCCTATTGTGCTGCTATGCGTGTGACCTGGTTCGGCCTCACAGCCCGATGTCTCGGTGTATGCCTCGTTGACTCTGTGTCTCAGCGAGTGTATCAGGTAACTCTGTCATCTGTGTCTCAATGTATATCTCGTCGGATACCGTGTCTATGTATGCCTCATTTAACTGACTCGCTGTGTCCCTCATCTGACCCCTTGTCTCTGTGTTTGCCTCATCTGATCCCTTGTCTCTGTGTGTGCCTCATCTGTGACTCTTTGCGTTCCTCAGGAGCGGGGCGGCATGTGTCCGACCAACGGTGTCAGCCCTCTGGACAGCATGCGCACCCTGGAGCACTACCTGAACGACATGGTGCGGGGAGGCGGCGGTGGCGGCGGTGGCGTCGGTGGCGTCGGCGGCGGCGGCGGCGGCGACCACGGTAAAGCCACTGGCTCCAGCGAGTGACCACTATCGGCTGCACTATGTGTCCACTGGGAGGCATCTCTCGACCGGGCGAAAGTGGGGAGTGAGGGCAGTTAAAGGCATTGCGGGGCCAATAGAAGCTCCCTAGTTGGCGATATGACGGCTAACAGCTACTTGGGGTTGTATCCGTAGATATAAATTGGTAGTTGCGCTGTCTCCTGGTGAGGTTGGTCATGTGTTTGCCTGCAGGTCTAGTATTGTAATGACTAGTAGGGGGGGGGGGGGTAGGGTTCGGGGTGTGACTAGTACTAGGGTTCGCAGCGGAACCGCTCCGTCCTGTGCTAGGCAGTGTAAGCAAGTTAATGATCCTGTTGATGTTCACATTGATCCTACCCAAAATATACACTTGGGCCTCCCTAATGCACGTCAGTAGAACAGAATAGGCTATCATTTGTCCTTGGCGATAAAGCGCGGTCCATGACGACCGTGCGATAAGCGACCCAGCAAGGTGTCCCATGTTGCCAGACCCCCTTCTGACCCATGGCGGCCGGACGGCCTGCTGTGACGTCACATATGGCCCAACCGAGCGGGGTAGTTTTCGTCCGGCCGGCCGGCCGCTCTGATGGCGTGACGTTACGGGTTGCCGTTTGACGTCACCCCGCGTGACATTCCTGGTGCTCTACGCCCCCACCGCGCCCCGATTGTCTCCGGGTACTCTGTCTCCCAGCTACGGCCTCTGGCCGGCGACGCCTCCCAGCTACCGTCTCCGTCAGCTCCCCGATCAGTGTTCCTTTTTCATGTTGAATCTGTGAAGAAGTCGCTAGTTAAAGGCCAGCTAAAGCTATAAGTATTGCTATTAGGATTGTCTCCCAGCTAGCGTCTCCTCTGCATGCCCGGTCGGCGCCCGGTAGCGTCTCCCAGCTCCCGTCTCCCGCTCCGGCCGTCGGCGTCTCCTAGCAGTGTCTCCCAGCTCCCGTCACCCGTCGCCGGCCCGCGGTGGCGACAGCGCCGCTTCCTAATTGGCGCCGATGAGCACCATCAGGGCCAGGCGGCGGGCTGTCCCGCGCGTGGTCATTTCCGTGATTAGGAGAGCGCTCTGAGAGAGCCGGTGCGCCGGCCTGGGCGGGGTGGGGCGGGGCGGGGCGGGGCGGGGCGGGGCGGGGCGGGGCGGAGCGGAGCGGAGCGGGGCGGGGCGGGGCGGAGCGGAGCGGGGCGGGGCGGGGCGGGGCGGGGCGGAGCGGGGCGGGGCGGGGCGGGGCGGAGCGGAGCGGCAGATGATATGAGGACGGCTCCGGGCGATGTGCTGCCGTGTTGCCGTGTGTGCTGCCCTCCGGAGCCGGCGGCCGGCGGCGGCGCGTCTCCTCAGGGAGCCGGTGGAGGCGGCGGTGCAGCGATACGCAGCAGCGCGCTAAACAAAACAGACGAGCCGCCCGTACAGCGGCTAACGAGGTTCTCCGGGACGAGAGGAGCCGGGCGCCGCGCGGCGCACACAGGCGAGGGCGGAGACGGCGGAGACGGGCAGAGGCGGGCAGAGACGGGCAGAGGCGGGAGAGGCGGGAGAGGCGGGCAGAGACGGGCAGAGGCGGTAGAGGCGGTAGAGGCGGACAGAGGCGGACAGAGGCGGACAGAGGCGGGCAGAGACGGGCGGAGACGGTAGAGGCGGGCAGAGACGGGCGGAGACGGTAGATGCGGGCAGAGACGGACAGAGACGGGCAGAGGCGGTAGAGGCGGGCAGAGACCGACAGAGGCGGGCAGAAACGGGCAGAGGCGGGCAGAGGCGGGCAGAGGCGGGCAGAGACGGGCAGAGACGGGCAGACGCGGGCGGAGACGGTAGAGGCGGGCAGAGGCGGGCAGAGGCGGGCGGAGGCGGGCGGAGGCGGGCGGAGGCGGGCGGAGGCGGGCGGAGGCGGGCGGAGGCGGGCGGAGGCGGGCAGAGGCGGGGAGAGGCGGGCAGAGGCGGGAGAGGCGGGCAGAGACGGACAGAGGCGGGAGAGGCGGGCGGAGACGGTAGAGGCAGAGGCAGAGGCGAGCGGAGGTAGATAGCGACGGGTGGAGTTGGACAGTGATCAGGACAGGTGGGAAGAGGTTGACATATTAAGTGGGCTAGATGGATGCAGGTTGACGCAGGCTGAGGTGGGAAAAGTTGACAGAAAGTGGGCTGACAAAAACAGGTTAAGACGGTTTGAGGTGGACTGGCAGAGGAAGGCACATGGCAGGAAAGAGGAGTGGGGAGCGGTGCACAGGCGGCCAGTTGCAGTGGCGGCTGTTGGTCTGCATGATGTCCGGTCAAACTGGCTTTGGATCTGATTGTCGAGTGTCACGCGACAACACGGGTCGCATAGTTCTGGTGACAATAAAAATCGCGCGCTTCTTTTCAGAATGCGGCTGTTTTCGACTGGCTTCTGTCATGCGAATCAGCTCTCACGAGGGTTTGAGTGGCAGGCTCGGCAGAGCTGCAGCCTTTCCAAGTGTCTGCTCGGTGCCACTCGACGCTGACAGCCGTCGCTTTTTTTTGCGTCGGAGATTATAGTCCCCGGGGAGCTTAATGCTATTTGTTTTCCGCAACCTTCTGTTCCAGGGTCCTAGGATTGCTTTGCAGCTGGGGTGCAGAGTGGAAAATTCTGGCTACAAATAAGCATAAAGAGTAGAACATTCAACCAAAAAACATATGTACTCGGGTTTATCAATATCCAATTACCCGGTCACCATAATTAGTTATTAGGTACCTATGCCAATTCTTACCTGTCTTTCCCTACACAGGCTGTGCCCATCATTACATCCATTAATCAGTATCAGGGTTCCAATTATCCAATACATTTTAAAATAAGGAGTGGAAAATTCCCAGTAAAACTCGGGAAAGAGAGTGGAAAAATAGTATCTATAGGGTGTCGTTTTCCACCAAAATTGACCAATACTAGGACACTGTTCTGTTCTGAATACTCTTCCACCTTATTTTCCTCGTGCCTCAAAATAGGTCATTGTTAAGAAGAAAGTTGATGAAGTAGGTGACAGCAATTGACAGGGCATATTATTTGTACAGTCCTACCTGTCATAAAATATTGGATCTGGCGTAATTTACATGACGCAGCATTCTACCCGTCCGGAGACATTGAGCCAGTTCACATCATTCCAATGTTGTATTGCTAATGTGGCTGTCCTCGGGCGACC
Organism: Chirona hameri; assembly: GCA_036785665.1. Taxonomy (NCBI): domain Eukaryota; kingdom Metazoa; phylum Arthropoda; class Thecostraca; order Balanomorpha; family Balanidae; genus Chirona; species Chirona hameri. The sequence continues at coordinate 58,338 of JAXIVJ010002111.1, forward strand.
ATGACCAGCTCCGCCGCCAGCAGTCTCCGCCCCCGCCCCCGCCCCGCCCCCGCCCCGCCCCCGCCCGACCCGGTCCGGCGCGTCCCGCGTCGCCTGCTTGGCATGCGGGCAGTGGGCCAGCGGGCTGGCATCGGTCGGCCAGGCTGCCGCCGCCGCCACCGCCACCGCCACCGCCACCGCCGCCGCCCCGACACCACCGCCGCCCCGACACGATCGTTACCGTGTCGGACCGCGACACAGACTCTCCGCCGAGACAGCAGCGCTGTCTCGCTTTTGATATCGCAAGCCTCTGGTATTCATTAGTGTCGCGCATCCAGTGAATTTCCGCCTTCAACCCGCATCCTTGGCATCTGACCAGATTCATCCCCGCTGTGTCCGATTCCTTCGCGCTGCTCAAAGTTTGCACCAGTGTCCTCCTAGCATTGGAAAATTTGGGTGGAAAACGACACTCAATGGATCATATATTTCTACTTTTTTTTCTTCTGAGTTTTACAGTGAAATTTGCACTCCTTATTTGTTAAATGTACTGGACAATTGTAACCCTGATGCTGATGTATGGTTGTAATGATGGGGACAGCCTGTGGAGGGAAAGACATGTAAGAATTGGCATTGGAATACCTAACTAATTCTTGTGAGCGAGTATTGGGTATTTATAGAGCCTAGTGCATATGTTTTTGATTGAATTTTCCACTCTTTATACTTATTTTAATCAGAATTTTCCACTCTGCACCCCAGCTCCAAAGCAATCCTAGGACTCTGGTTTGCACTGTCCCGGATGGGTGTTTTGTGTTGTGTGAATCCCTTGCCCGGGCGTGAATCCCTTTCATTGGCTCAGAAAATATGTTATCTGCCACGATCCCACGATCCCACGATCTCTCATCCATGTCCGTCAAGTCCCGATCCTTTTTCTCTGTGAATACCCCTTTCCTCTGCCGTGCTCCCCAGCTCCGTATCCCCGTGCCCTGGGCTCCTCTGCCCCGGCCCCCGGGTCCCTGCCCTACCCCGACCTCTGCCCTCTGCCCTCTGCCCCCTCCCCCATTTCGCCGCCAGCTGCCGACGACAGCCCAGTCGGTGACGTTGAAAATTTAGGAAAACACTCCCCGCGAGCAGAGAAATGCTGCATTTATCCACACGCTACTTCGGGTCAGCCGGCGATTGCATGCATGATTTATGCCCAGATTGCGTTCAGTTTTCGGCAGCGATTAGGAGTCGCGTCTGCGTCTGCTGGGAGAGATTCGAATCAGCCGGCTCGACCATCCTTTGTTCTGGGCTGAAAGGCCTTAAGGCTCTCTGCGTTTGGCCTGGAAATCCGGCGTCTTTGAGCGGATTGCACTCATCCGCCGTCGCCGCCGCCGGCTGCACTCTCCAGATTCCGTAATCCGGCGGCCGAAGAGCGTGGCGCTCGCCTCTCCTCGTCTTTCGTCTCTCGTCTCTATCTCATCCTTTTCCGTCCGGCTTCCGTCTCCGGCTGCTGAGCTGTCCTCCCCCGCACGCGTCCTGGGCTAGTAACTGGTGGCTGAACACGTCCTGGACTAGTAACTGGTGGCTGAACACGTCCTGGACAGGTAACTGGTGGCTGAACACGTTCTGGACTAGTAACTGGTGGCTGAACACGTCCTGGACTAGTAACTGGTGGCTGAACACGTCCTGGACTAGTAACTGGTGGCTGAACACGTCCTGGACTAGTAACTGGTGGCTGAACACGCCCTGGGCTAGTAACTGGTGGCTGAACACGCCCTGGGCTAGTAACTGGTGGCTGAACACGCCCTGGGATAGTAACTGGTGGCTGAACACGCCCTGGGCTAGTAACTGGTGGCTGAACACGCCCTGGGCTAGTGACTGGTGGCTGAACACGCCCTGGGCTAGTAACTGGTGGCTGAACACGTCCTGGGCTAGTGACTGGTGGCTGAACACGTCCTGGGCTAGTGACTGGTGGCTGAACACGTCCTGGACCGGTAACTTGTGGCTGAACACGTCCTGGACTGGTAACTGGTGGCTGAACACGTCCTGGACTAGTAACTGGTGGCTGAACACGTCCTGGACTAGTAACTGGTGGCTGAACACATCCTGGGCTAGTAACTGGTGGCTGATGCGGGCTGTCGGTGTGGGGTAACTCTGGTATGCCCCTGTTGCAGGCAGGCGGAAGATTTCCCGGTCTGCCGCGTTCCACCCTCCTATCCCCACCTGCCGCGGCCACCCATCATCCTGTCGGCTCACCACCGGGCCTCTGATCCACCCATTCCGCCCTCGGGCCGTCCCCTGCCGTAACCCCGCGGCCGCCGACAGGCAGGCCGACGACCGACGATAGGGCACATCGGTCTTCGCCGAGCTGCATCGCCGCGTGTGGCGACGGCTGCCGAGCTCCGCGGCGCCGCCGGAGGGCATCACGTGTGTGCGTTCCGGACCCTCCCACAGGGCACCGCCCCGCCCCCCCCCCCCCCCCCGCCACGCCGCCGCCCCCGCTGAGGCGGCGGCCGGTCACCGAACGTAGGGGCATTGACAGGCAGCAGGGCGGCGTGGTAAGGGCGGGGGCGGGGGCGTCGACCGCCGGCGGGGGACGCCAGGCGCCGGGCGGGGCCGTGGACCCTGCAGCGGCGCTCAATCGATGCGCTCTGCCCGCCGCTGCCGGCACTGCATGGTAACGGGCGAGGTGCACTGGCCGGCAGACCGACCGGCGGGCATTGACACACTGGCTGCTGGAGCCGGCCGCACGGGGGCCATAGATAGAGCAGGCGCGGCGGCCGCAGACAGACCGAGCTGTCACCGGTCAGCCGCCGGGGAATGGTCGCCGATCGACTGACTAGTCGGCGACCGGCGCCGGTGATCCAGTGTGACGAAATACTCCTACGCGGCGGCGCTGGCAGCAATTGGTTTGTTACCGGGAAAAACGACGAACAAAGGATGAGTTGGTGGTATCGATAGCCTCCGAGACGGCAGGTCCCAGGGCTTTGGAGTGAACTAACCAACTCCTGTGTCGTTTTTCATAGGTTGACTTCACAACTTCTTGATGAAACGCATACAGTTCAAGTAACTTCTCACCCTCGAACGTCTTTTCAGTCCCAGACTGACACCAGTATTTGCTATGGAAGCCAACAGCCTGGTCGTGTTACTTCAATAGTCCGATTTGGAGCGGTGATTTAAGGTGCCTACTCCACATTAAGGTGCCTGCCTGGGTGGATGAGGAGGGAACTCGATCATAATTATCATGATCGATCCGTCTGAGGTTGACCTTTAACCAGTGATTTCTTCACGGATTCGTGATAAGAAGGAATGTTTCTGGCGACTTAGCCCGAAGGCTGAGACAGGCGTATCTTCTTTGTCTTCTATGATGAGTTTGCCTTTATTTTTTACACGTTTTTGTCCCGCCGTCGTTAATGTCAGGGTATTGTCAGAGTTGGGTTTTGTCCGATGACAGTGGCGGAACTCACCGTGTGTTGGCCACTGAATGGTGGGCCGGGTGGGCGGTGCGGGCACCTGCCGTCCGGCGCCGACCACCGCCCTCCTGATCCCCCCCCCCGACCGCCGTACCACCGCCCTCCAGCGCCCTCCACCGCCCTACGACCACCACCACCCTCCGACCACCACCACCCTCCGACCACCGCCCTCCGATTACCGCCCTCCGACTACCGCCCTCCGACCGCCGCCCTCCGACTGCCATCCTCCCGACCACCGACCGCCACCCTCCGACCACCGACCACTGTCCTCCAACCACCACCCTCCGACCACCACCCTCCGACCGCCACCCTCTGAACACCACCCTCTGAACACCACCCTCTGAACACCACCCTCCGACCACCACCCTCCGACTACAGCCCTCCGACCGCCACCCTCCCGACCACCGACCGCCACCCTCTGACCACCACCCTCCGACTACCGCCCTCCGACCGCCACCCTCCCGACCACCGACCGCCACCCTCCGACCACCACCCTCCGACCATCATCCTCCGACCACCACCCTCCGACCACCACCCTCCGACCACCGACCGCCACCCTCCGACCGCCACCCTCCCGACCACCGACCGCCACCCTCCGACCACCACCCTCCGACCATCATCCTCCGACCACCACCCTCCGACCACCACCCTCCGACCACCGCCCGCCACCCTCCGACTACCACCCTCCGACCACCGCCCTCCGACCACCACCCTCAGACCGCCACCCTCCCGACCACCGACCACCACCCTCCGACCACCACCCTCCGACCACTGCCCTCCGACCGCCACCCTCCCGACCACCGACCGCCACCCTCCGACCGCCACCCTCCGACCACCACCCTCCGACTACCGCCCTCCGACCGCCACCCTCCCGCCCACCGACCGCCACCCTCCGAACACCGACCGCCACCTTCCGAACACCAACCGCCACCCTCCGACCACCGACCACCGCCCTCCGACCACCGCCCTCCGACCACCGCCAAATAAGCGGCACCTCTGCATGCAAACTGCTCGACTGCAGCAAAACAAGCCAGTCTCTTGGCCCGCTATTTACGGCTTCTCTACCCGGCGGCGTCTCGGGCGGCGGCAGGCGGCGCGTCGCGTCGCCGGAGCGCCCGTTTTCTGCGGCCTCTCGACCTCTTATGAGGCCCATACGTCTTCAGTCCCCGCAGTCGACGTGGCCGACCAGAGGCGGAGCGGGTGCAGCGGCTGGGACGGCTCTGTGTTTTCCACCTGCGCTTGGGCGCACAGTGGAGGCGCGATTTGTTATCCGCGTGCGTGAGCCGCCCGCGCAGAATAGATATTGGGAAATGAGAAGCTCGGTGGATTGCTGGAAAGGAGTGGTAGAGGCGAGCTGGAACGCAGTGAAGGAGGAGCTATTCAGGCGGTGTTTAAATTCAGCGGCAGTCTGTCGTGTGCTATGATCCTTGAAATCCGGTCAATCGAAGGGTCGCAATAAATTTAGAACAAAAGTTTTTTTTCTTCTGAGAAACGAATGGAGACATACAGAAATGGCTAAAAAGTGACGGCAGAGCTAATTGTAAAGGAGATCTTGTTTTATTTACTTGCAATACCAGTAAGCCATCAATTGAAGGCTGCTTTCCATGGCCTTCGTCCTTTTCCTATATAATTTCAATATCGGTGTCACTGTATCTCATTTGCAACTTCACAAAAGTTTCACCAGCGGCCTACTTTACAATGGTACCGAATCACCCTGGTATACCCTGACCTTTGATCGCCTCTCTGCTATCTGCGTCGTGTCCTCTCCTCTCCCCTGCATCCGGCCGTTGTTAAGCGGTCATTGCGCCCAGCATTACATCAATGACAGGATGCCGACTCTCCACTCAATCTAACGCGATCGTCCGTGTCGCCAGCGCTGCTGCTTAACTAACCGGCTTTAATCAGCTCCATCAAGTCTGTGCGTCTGTGATCCTGTTTACTGAGCGTTGAGCACACTGAATCGACCCGGCGGGCTGTGTGGGGCTGTGTCGCGCTTGGCTGCATCCGTTGAGGAGACCCGCCCCGCCGCGACGTAGCGGCCGCGGGCGGGGACGGGGGCGGGGGCGGCCACAGGCGGCCCCGACCGGCCATTGCCAAGGCCGGCGGTACCGCAGACGAAGCTCCACTGTCCACACGATACCGCGGAAATGAAACCACCCCGGAAACGACGGTGTGCCTCAGAACAGCGGCGGCGGCGGTGCTGGGGACGCCGCGACAGCAGGAGAGCGCTGCGTCACCGCCGCCGATCGGTCGGTCGGTCGGCTGCGAGCTCGGCTGCCTGGCGGCGGCGGCAGGACGGTGGGAGTCAACTGCGTGACACGCAGGGCGCCCAGACCGGCGGTCAATAGCTGGAGCGAGCCGCCGCCGCCGCCGCCGCCGCCGCCGCCGCCTATTTGCCACCGGCCAGCAGGCATACATATCGACCGCGCTGGCCGAGCGAGCCAGCGGCGGCGGCGGCGGCGGGTCGGCAGCGAAGCGAACCGACGCCCACACGAGGCTGGCTGAGCTGGTGACCGAGGGGAGGGCAGAGGCAGGGTCGGGTCGGGTCACAGACTGCCATCGCAGTCAGTCCTGGAGTCTCACTGAGGTTTGACGATCCAAACTGTCATTGGCAACTGGGGCATAACTCAGTCCAGTGGACCGTGGACATCAAACAACTCCACCAGGCAGATTAACAGTAGGACATTTGGCTGACTTATAACTGACGCAGAGTGCGTAGGTTGGACGGTATACATGAGCTCAAAGTCGAGTGCGACGAGCTTTCGACACCAGTCGCTTGGGACACGAAGCGTCTGACCTCGGCGGCGAGCTCCGTCTGACGCATGCCGTGTGTGAAATCAGGACGAACGGAACAGCTGTGCGGAGCGACCCACGTATCAGGCCGAGGTCGTACGGGGCGGGGCCGGTGTCGCAATTTGAGGTGAGGAATCGACGAAAACCCGCTACACGGTGACGGAAGGTTCTGAATTCGTGGCATGAAAAACAGCACATGGAAGGTATTCGCTTATTGAAAGATTACAAGGATCGCAAGTCCGAGGGATTTCACATTCTGTATGTATTTTTCTTGCAGCATGAATCCAAAAGTTTCCGTAATGGGGTTGGGGACAGATGTAAGGCTTGTGTGCATACAAAATCAACGTATTTGTCTCGATTTTTCGATATACTTCTCACACACAACTTAGACCGCCTTCTGTCGTTAAACTACCATTTAACCTTTCGCATTTTTTAAACAAACATTCTTGATTTGATTTGTGACGTCACGACTATCGATTTGTGACGGCGCTTGCGACGCATGCGCCATTAGTGGATTTGGTGCGCTTAAGGCCATATAACAACGCTGGCGGATATTGTAGGTTGGGAAAAATGATTGCGACAGAGTTATTAGGATTCCTTTTAGGTAGGTTACCCTCTTCCTTGCCAATATACGACATAGGTATATTATTATTTTGTGTGTTGTATTTGTGAAGTTTCAGCCATGCGCCCACTTCTTAAAACATCAATTTAAGGACGACATTTACTAACATATTAAAGAAAAACAACACAGAGCAAACATTTCACTTCACCGCATCAACACTTCTAGATAACAATAACAGAGTTACAACCGCTGATGTTTAGCGGATAGAAGAGTTCCGTCTCAGCAGCGGGGTGTGCCATGCCGGTTCCTGCTTCTTTGCTTCCATGAATAACAAACCTATCGCTTCGTTGAGTTCTGACTTCCTCATTCCTTTGCAGAGTTTCTTCAATCTTGCCTCATAAGTTTTTCCTTTCCAATTTGCACACACAATTTGCTTTTGTCGGGCCAGCCAAAACTCCATCTTTCTTTTGGGTTGTAGGTCTTGATGAGTGGGTCTAGTTTCTAGTTCGATCTTATATATCCATATTATTTACCAAATACTCGCCGTTTTCAAACTCTTCTAAAAACAATCATTGGCCTTCCATCTTAACCCGAAATTCGACATGTGTTATATTGCTAAGTCCCAAGGTAACTTAATAACGCTAAGTCCGTACAGAACTTGCTGGAAATCACTGAGATCTCTATAATACCTAGACAGCCAACTCACGCCGGACAGCCCGTTCCCACAATGTGTGGTGGCGTCAGCTGTCCTGGGGGGGCAAAACATCTGGGCGCGTCATAGGGACCAATGTATAAAGGACAAATTTGAACGACGCCCTGACTGGGCTACGCAAAGTAGCATCATATTATTCGCTGGAGATTCTAGATTGAACCCAAACGAAGTATAAGGTTCCACCTGGTCATGGAATTTCTGGAAAGCAGCTGGAATGATCGGTTACCATGGCCTTATTTGGGGTGTAACAACCACGTTATGCCGTTCACTTTCCGTTACAAATGCGATCTAAGCTTCATATACTTAATATGAAGCTATTCATCGCATTTGCAACGGAAAATGAACGGTATAACGTGGTTGTTGCACCCCAAAATAAGGCCATGGTAACCGATCATTTCAGCTGCTTTCCAGAAATGCCATGACCAGGTGGAACCTTATACTTCGTTTGGGCTCAATCTAGAATCTCCAGCGAATAATATGATGCTACTTTGCAACACTTTTCCCAGTGTCCCAAAATTTGTCGATTTGGTGGGAGATGACAGCCAAGTGAGAATAATTTTCCACTCTCACTCCCCATTTTAGGAGTGAATTTTCCACTCCCAAATTACGAATTGTGATATTGATTCTGACAAATACATGACTACAATAACTTGACTCTACTCTATAATTCTCTACACGACTTCAACAAAACTACTGTTTTTCATATTCAAAACAGCAATCAATATTCAATATTGTACCATTTTCTACATAATTTGCCACTCTCATGGTCTTTTTTAGCTCACATTTTTCACTCTGACACCCAAGCAAAAATTGCATTTTCGGACACTGCTTTTTCCAAGCGTAGCCCAATCAGGGCGCCGTTCAAATTTGCCATTTATACATTGGTCCCTATGGCGCGCTGCGATGTTTTGCCCCCCAGAACAGCTGACGCCACCACAGTGTGGGAACGGGCCGCCCGGCGTATACGGCGCGCGAGTTGGCTGTCTAGGTATTATATAGATGTCAGTGCTGGAAATGAGCGGAAATGAATAATCTTTTGGCCGTTGTTTAGGGCCTTGTTGTGGCCTCGTTCTAGGAAATTGCTGCAACTCGCGCTGCACGCTCGTGCGGTTACTTCTTAAAACGACTGAGGCTCAACTATTACGCTTATGGCTGTTGCCATGTTTAGACCATAGAGGTACGATAAGCTAAAACTCTGACAAAATGACTGCGGAAGACAGACTCTTCTAAACGAATCACTCCTGAGACGCTCTGATTTGGGTTCTCACATCCTATAACTCTCCGTTATATTCACATTATAAAAATATTGTTACCGCCGCGCAGAATATGCCGCTTCAGTCAGAAAAGGCATGTCCAGTCATGATTTTCACTATAGTCGTGACGTCACAACTACAACGACCATGAACTTAATTGTTTTAGTTTTTAATCATTTCTGAGTTCATTTCGAATTTGTATTCATTTTTGTTTAAATTTACATTATCACCAGTTCTCTTTGTGTTTACGAGCCCAACATACCTTACAAACTAGTCCCCAGTCCCATTGTGAGGCGAGTTGTATCGAGTGCCACCTCTCGTCGCAGCGGACGCGCTGCACTGCACATCGCTCAGTGCGGAGGCGGAGCTGGCTGTCTGAGCTGGCCTGCGTCGTGCTGCGTCTCCAGACGGCTGGCGCGGCGGCTGCCACCGATGCTGCTGCTCGGTCGATCCCAGCCAGCGCCGGCGACGCATCTGACCCGCCGCCCCGCCGTCCATGGGCGGTGGGCGGCAGCGGCGGGGGCGGCGCGGCGGGGGCGGGGGCGGCTTTGTTCGAGCTGCACCGGCGGCGGCGGAGACGGCGGCGGCGGAGGGTCGCAGGGTCCAGAGCCATCGGTCGGGGCGGGACGCCAGCCGCGCCGGTCGAGCCCAGTTGCCCTCGGGCGTTCCCAGTTCACTGGGTCACGTGTCGGCCGACCCTTGGACGCAGCCAGCTGCTGCTGCAGCGGCGGCCCCGCCCAGCGGCCCCGCCACCCCGGTGGCCCCCGTGACCCCGGCAGGCAGGTCCGGCGCTGCCAGAGCTGTCTGACGCGGCCGACTGGGGCGTGGCCGGGGTTACATTATTCACTGGTCGGTCAGGTCACTCAAATCGTCCAAGCTCGTCGGCGCTCCTCCCTTGGCGAGGCTCAGCAGGGAGAAGCCCCGACTGATCCTCGTGCCTGAGTAGGTACCAACTACCAAGTCACTGTCTGCACTGTTCCTTTTGTGGCAGGTCAATGTTGGTAACAAATGGCAAGCCAACGTCGGTACCGTTCGTGCCCACTACAACAGATCCACACTCCGACCGCCGCACTGCGTTGTGCGCGCGCTGCATTTGGGGAATTTCCGGTGTCCCGGTCCCATAATGTGACAGATCTGTCGATGGTGTCCGAACTCCAGTGTCCAGGATGTTTCCTGTGGTGCTGATAGCCCAGCGTCACGACTTCCTAGTCAAGAGGACACGCTCTGAATGGGCTTAGGTATGCAATGGCACGCAGTGGTTTGGTTGCTGGCCTTCATTCAAGTGGACAGTCCGGAGTCGTGCAAAACGAGAAAGTGGTGGACTGATATCGACCTTGATGAATTCGAGCTTTGTCTGCTTTGTTTTGCCAGGGGTCCGGTCTGTTAACTTTTAGACCAGCAAACGCACGATACTGAATTTCGCCGGAACTCGATGGATACCACCAAACAAGCGTTTAACATTAACAGCTTAATTAACGTTGCATTCATACTCGTTCGGTCGGCAGATGTTGCGCGGCTGAACACATCTGTATGTAAACAGTGCGGCCAGGTACAGTCATGACACCAGCCATAGGAAGTGTTGGCTCTGTTTCTGCATATCACGACCATCACGGCCACAGTCGCAGCTGTGCTGACTATGGCTATCGGCTGGCTGGGCCGCAGGACCGGGCGTCTGCTGCTGTGTCGGGCAGCTCAGCCGCAGTGGGTCAGACTTCACCGGCAACACGGGCCTCTTCTGAAGCCTCTAACGGCAGGGTCAGTGTCCTGTACCGGTCCCTGTCCTGGCCCTGGCGTCGCCTGCTGCCGTCGGCTCTCTCGTCGCGAGATGTCCACTCACTGAGACACTGTTCACGCGGTGACACTGTCCACTCACCGACACTGTTCACGCGGTGACAGCGGTGACAGCGGTGACAGCGAGCCATGCCTCCTAGAATCTCCGCACCGCGTGATACGCGTCTGGCGGTCTGCGGTCGCGCCCCGTTCCTCCGTACCATGGCACGAAGCAGGGCGCGCTGCTGTCACGCGCTGCTGCCACGCGGTGCCTGTCGCTCGTGCGTGGCGGTCACGAGACGGCCGCGGCCGGCGCTGACTGCGTTCAGTCCGGTCCCGCTCCGGCTCGCCCCGCGGCAGCAGCAGCAGTGGTGGTGGCTGGGTTCAGTCCGGTCCCGCTCCGGCTCGCCCCGCGGCAGCAGCAGCAGTGGTGGTGGCTGGGTTCAGTCCGGTCCCGCTCCGGCTCGCCCCGCGGCAGCAGCAGCAGCGGTGGTGGCTGGGTTCAGTCCGGTCCGGCTCGCCCCGCGGCAGCAGCAGCAGTGGTGGCTGCGGTGTCTCGCCAGCGGTGGCCACGGCGTGTCGACACAGGCGGTGGTTTATTGCCGCGATGAATGCCGATGGCTGCCTGTGTAGTCGTGCCTGTGAGGTATGCGTGGTGTGTTTATATGAGGAAGCCATGGTATGCGTTGGCCTTGTGGGCGGCTGGCGCGGCTGGCGCGGTGGGCTGGCGATCTATGCGGCTGCCTTCGTGCCCGTGTTGTGTGCGTGTTTGTTCGTGAGAGCTGATGGCACGGTTTGCGGTGTGTTGAATGACCTAGTCCCCGAACGCGTGACGGGAGAAAGGTGGGTCGACTGGCACCGACACAGACCATTGCACATTGAAGACCGGACCGCAGACCGCTGATTTCGGGCAACTGACCACAGGCATGAGCCACCGACGCTGCTTGCCCGGCCTCTGGTACACAGCAACTGACAGCAGCTCTCATGATCACCTCACGCTGCACCACTTGAACTGACGTCTGTGTGCCGTGCCAGCAGCTTGCGTTGCCATGCCTACAGCCGTGCTGACCGCCGAGATCTGTAAATCCCCGAGTCACATAACAAACCTGCACTTCGTCTCCCAGCACCCGTCATCTTGTCCTGTACGCCCGGTCATCTGCCACCAGTGTGTCTGTGTTGGCGTCAGCCGCCAGCCAGTCTGCCAGTCCCGGCGGAGTATCGCCTGCAATGTATGCCCTCACCGTCATCACCATGTCACCACCCGTCCGTCAGCATGTCTAACTTCGTCCTCCTCGCATTGCAGGCTACGTCAACTGTGGCCCGGGCGCCATGCACTCTCTCGCACAGCTGCACGGTAAGTTGCCCTGCTGGTGCCCCAACTCTGATGGCAGTGACGCGGTGAGTACAGTCACCGCATCACGACGCTGGTGCCCCTCCTCTCATGGCAGTGACGCGGTGAGTACAGTCACCGCATCACGACGCTCGGCGGGGATACTCCGCCGCCGCTCCGTCGCCGCGCTGTTAGGGCGGTGACGCGACGCGTCAGAGCTGTGCTGTAACCGTATGGCGCAGCGCGGCGGCCGGGTGCCGCTGGCCGGTGGCGGCTGGTGACGGCTGTAGACGACTGGTGCTGGCTGGTGGCTGTAGGCGACTGGTGCTGGCTGGTGGCTGTAGGCGACTGGTGCTGGCTGGTGGCTGTAGGCGACTGGTGCTGGCTGGTGGCTGTAGGCGACTGGTGCTGGCTGGTGGCTGTAGGCGACTGGTGCTGGCTGGTGACTGTAGGCGGCTGGTGCTGGCTGGTGGCTGTAGGCGACTGGTGCTGGCTGGTGGCTGTAGGCGACTGGTGCTGGCTGGTGGCTGTAGGCGACTGGTGCTGGCTGGTGGCTGTAGGCGACTGGTGCTGGCTGGTGACTGTAGGCGACTGGTGCTGGCTGGTGGCGGCTGTAGGCGACTGGTGCTGGCTGGTGGCTGTAGGCGACTGGTGCTGGCTGGTGGCTGTAGGCGACTGGTGCTGGCTGGTGGCTGTAGGCGACTGGTGCTGGCTGGTGGCTGTAGGCGACTGGTGCTGGCTAGTGACTGTAGGCGGCTGGTGCTGGCTGGTGGCTGTAGGCGACTGGTGCTGGCTGGTGGCTGTAGGCGACTGGTGCTGGCTGGTGGCTGTAGGCGATTGGTGCTGGCTGGTGGCTGTAGGCGACTGGTGCTGGCTGGTGACTGTAGGCGACTGGTGCTGGCTGGTGGCTGTAGGCGACTGGTGCTGGCTGGTGGCTGTAGGCGACTGGTGTTGGCTGGTGGCTGTAGGCGACTGGTGCTGGCTGGTGGCTGTAGGCGACTGGTGTTGGCTGGTGGCTGTAGGCGACTGGTGCTGGCTGGTGGCGGTAGGCGACTGTTGCTGGCTGGTGGCTGTAGGCGGCTGGTGCTGGCTGGTGGCTGTAGGCGACTGGTGCTGGCTGGTGGTTGTAGGCGACTGGTGCTGGCTGTAGGCGACTGGTGCTGGCTGGTGGCTGTAGGCGACTGGTGCTGGCTGGTGGCGGTAGGCGACTGGTGCTGGCTGGTGACTGTAGGCGACTGGTGCTGTCTGGTGGCTGTAGGCGACTGGTGCTGTCTGGTGGCTGTAGGCGACTGATGCTGGCTGGTCGGTGGCGACTGGTGCTGGCTGGTGACGGTAGGCGGCTGGTGCTGGCTGGTGACTGTAGGCGACTGGTGCTGGCTGGTGGCTGTAGGCGACTGGTGCTGTCTGGTGGCTGTAGGCGACTGGTGCTGGCTGGTGGCTGTAGGCGACTGGTGCTGGCTGGTGACTGTTGGCGGCTGGTGCTGGCTGGTGGCGGTAGGCGAGGGTCTCTCGTGACCAACTGCCCGGCCGCCCCGGGTCCGGCGACGGCACGGCACGGGACGGGCGCTGTGACGTCAGGAGGTGTCCTGCCGCGAAGAGGCCGGGCGTGGGCTGTCAGCATCAGATCAATGTGCCTGTCGCTGCCACCGCCGCACCCGGGATACGTCACTGAAGCTGGGCCAGCGGCGGGATGGTCATACTCGGAACGCTGATACTGACCCTGGTCCCAGTTCCGGTCCGGGACATGGGTACACTGTTTAACAAAATAGCCGCCCGGCTGCTAGGTGGGGCTTGGGAAAGAGTCCTTTCACTTGAAATGTTCTGATTGAAGCACTTGGCTGCTTGACAACTGGGACATTCCACGACACATCGACAAAAATAATAAAATTTGACACCCTCATATTTTTGAAAATTTTGAAAATGGGTTTATAGGGTAATCTCGGGCGCTAAAGCCAGCTGTGACAATGGTATTTTTTTGCAGATCAACGGTCACCGAGTTATGGCCTCGGGCATTTTTGAGGGGTCATGTTGTAAGGCCATCTTTGATCGCCTGTAGCTTGTCAATGAACAGCACGAACGTAATATAATTCCATATGGTTGAGCTCGCTATGATGCTAGGAAACTTTTGGCAATTTCGGATTTGCCTATTTTTTTTGTTTTTTGACCCCATGACTTCGTGACCTAGTTTTCCATGAAATACCTTGATCTGTGGCACCCACAAATTTGCATTTTTGTCTAAAGCCAAACCAGTCTTTATGAAATTTTTTTTTTTAAGTTTTGCCTATAAAGAGTACCTTTAAGCTTCGCAAAAAACTCCGTTATGCGGCGCTGCGAACATATATCTGTGTATCTTCGGACTGGGTAGAGATATCGAGATGCGGTTAACGACGTGGATAGGTCTAAGTATTCTGAGACGAAAATTTAAAGAATACTTTTGTGATCTGAGGTGAAGGTCAAGGTCGTATTTAAGGTCAAATATTGCAGGTAGCGCTTTGAACACGTGTGTATCTCTGGACCGGGTAGAGATATCGAGATGCGGTAAACGACAGTGGATAGGTCTAAGTATTCTGAGACGAAAATGTAAAAACACTTTTGTGATCTGAGGTCAATGTCATATTTAAGGTCAAACATTGAAATTGCGACCTTAAATATGACATTGACCTTGACCTCAGATCACAAAAGTATTTTACGTTTCGTCTCAGAATACTTAGACATATCCACCGTCGTTTACCGCATATCGATATCTACTCAGTCCAGAGATACACATACATGCATGTGTTTAAAGCGCTACCTACAATATTTGACCTTAAATACGACCTTGGCCTTGACCTCAGATCACAAAAGTATTCCTACACTTTCTCTCTCATAATACTTAGACCTATCCACTGTCGTTTACTGCATCTCGACATCTGGACCCAGTCCGAAGATACACAGTTATATGTCCGCAGCGCCGCCTAACGGAGTTTTTGCGAAGCTTAAAAGTACTCTTTATAGGCAAAACGATTTTTTTTAAAATTATTTTGAAGGAATATTCATAAAGACTGATTTGTCTTCAGACAAAAATGCATATTTTTTGGTGCCACAGATCAATGTATTTCATGGAAAACTAGGTCACGAGGTCACGGGGTAAAAAAAAAATGGAAAATCCGAAATTGACAAAAGTTACCTCGCATCATTGCGAGCTCAACCATATGGAATTATATTACGTCCGTGCTGTTCATTGACAAGCTACAGGCGATCAAAGATGGTTTACAACATGACCTCTCAAAAATGCTCGAGGCTTTAACTCGGTGACCGTTGATCTGGAAAAAATAATTGTCACAGCTGGCTTTAGCGCCCGATATTACCCTATACACCCATTTTCTGAATTTTCACAAATATGAGGGTGTCGAGCCTTGTTCGATTTGTCGTGGAATGCCCCAACTGCTACAGCGAGAACTTCCCAACAGGTCATGCTATTCTGGTAGCACACTTATTCTGTCCACATGCTATTACTAAGTACCGTGTGTGACTACAAGCATCGCTAAGCCACAAGTTGCTGAATAAAGCACCCAGACACTAACAAAACGTTAATGGGGCGTACATTTAGCACCAACTGAAAATTGACCTCGATTTTCATCAAAGGGTGCTAAACAGTGTTAACAGTGTAGGGACTCGATCCCGAGCTGGGGACTGGAGGTCTCGCCGGGGTTCAGGCCCCCGCTGAGCTACTGTCCAGGGGGCTGAGTCCACTGACACCGGACTAGGCGTGGCGCGTGGCGCTCATTAGTGTCATGACCCGCCCGCCGGACCCCCGCACCGACACGCCCAATTCCTCCAGCATGGAGGCGGTAGCGGCGGCGGCGGCGGCTGCCAGGGCCGGCCGCCCCGCGGAGCCGGCTCCGGCCGCCACCTGCAGTCTGTTGTCTGTCGGTACACACAACGGCGCGGCGCGGCGCGACCTTCGGCGGAGGTTCGCCGCGGCGCAGACAGGTGCAGCGGACTCCAGCCGGCGGCCCGGCGGTGGCGGCGGCGGCGGAGGAGGGGGGAGGGGGGCTGCCGGTGGCTGCCGGCGGTCTCAGCGCCGCTTTATGAGCGTTGCAGCCGGGCAGGCGTGCCGAGATGGCTGGTGGACGAGTCCGCCGCCGATGGAGTCGCCGGGATCGCGCGGACCCGCTCACTGGAGGCGGCGGTATGATGGCGGCGCCGAGCCCGGACGGCCCGGCCCGGAGCACCGAGGTCGGCCGGCTCGTCTCCTCTGGCGGCTGGCCCTCTGCTGTGCCCGCTGCCCGGCCGTTCGGTCGTCTGGTCACCGTGTCCGGACACCGGACCGTCTTACGGTCTTACATCCAGGCCAAACGATAAGGCGGGGATTGTCCGGCGGGTGGGAGGGTATAAACATAGACTTGGCTGACAGCTGGCGGGTGGTATTGAGTTGGCATGACAGTCATTGCTCGATGCAGGTGCGCCGTTGAGCTGACCGTTTGCCAAATCACTGCATCAGCTCTGGCCGGCAGCATGGCCGGCAGCAGGCATCTGACGGTGCTGGGCCCATCAGAGACGTTCCTATCGCTCCACGCAGGACACAGATTGCGCCGCGCCGCGCCGCGCCGCGCCGCGCAGCGCCGCGCCGCAGCGCCGCCAGCTCAAATGGGACGGCGCGTGCCAGCGGCGGCTGTGGCGACGCGATGCGGCTGACCTGGCGCGCCGCCAGCGCCGCCGCCGCTTATAGATCTGTTTGCGCTGCCGGTGGGCGGCGGTGGGTCGCTCGCCGCCGTCCTGCGCCGCTGCTCCGCCGTCGGCAGCGGTGTTGTCCTCTCCCGGTCAGAGGACTGCGCCGGCGCCCACCACCCCCCACCGCCGCCCACCACCGCCGCTATTGACGCTGCGTGCCGCCGCCGCCGCCGCCGTCGCTGACGGTGACGCTCTCTGGCGGCGGCGGCGGCGGACGCGGCAGGATGGTGCCCCGCCCCGCCCCGCCCCGCCCCGCTGGGCCGGCCCGGTCCGGTGGGCGGGGTGGTTGTTTGCAGCTCCGGTGTTTGTCGGTTTGCAGCGCCGGTCCCGGCTCTGGGGGCACCGAACCGGCTCAGGGTCGCATAATCAAACAAGTGTATCGCTGTCTTGCATATTTTGATGGTAGACTGATAGGACAGAGTCTGGCGCACAGGCTGCGATCTTTGAGGCGGGGTCCGTGCACATCTGCAGCCCATCGCGCTGAACCCGTGTGTCCTATCACTGTGACTGGGAGAAGTAACTGGAGCGGTGTTATAAACAACGCTTTAAATGCGATTGATCATATATGGCCGGCGTTGACGTAGCGAAGCGATTTGAGACCGAGTCATGACGTGTCGTGGTAGCGAGAACAAGACGCAAAGCTGGCTGCCGAGAAGTCAGTGGTAGAACATCAGAACAGTCCGTTCAGAGCGTCAGTTCAGTTGATGAGGAGCGGACGGCAGCTCTGCAGTCGTTTCCGGGGCGCCGGGTGCGGATAGCACGTCTGCGCCGTGTTCAGCGTGATGTGAGATTGACAGCTGGGCCGTTCGTGATGTCTGCCGTATCTGCCGTGTCTGCTGCGGCTGTCGGCCTGCAGTATCTGTTGTCCGTCGAGCCCGTGTGACTGCAGGCAGGCGGTTGTGCGAGTAGTTTATCTGCACTGCGCTGCGCTCGGCTGCGTCTCGGCCTGTGTCGGTGTGTCGGCCGGGACCGGACATCCGCGACTGAGCGGAGCCGTCTCCGGGGTCCGGCTCCGTGCTGGTCTGACGGCCCGGGAGCAGCCGCCGCCGCCGCCGCCCCCGCCCGGCCGGCTGACGGTCGGCCGACGCCTCTGACCGATAGCCAAGGTCGCGCTGTGGACGGCAGCAGGCGGCACCCGGCGGCGGCGGCAGTGACGGCTGATGGCTGCCAGAAACGCCGCCGCGCACCTGTGTATGGGGCTGTCCTAGAACAGTGGGTGTCATAGCGACCCGTCTGTCGAGATCCAGCAGACCAGGTCGCGTCACGTCTGGTCGCGTCTTGTGGTTGTACACCGCAGCGCGCGGCTCGCCGCCGCCGCCGCGCCGGTTGTGTATTTCGGTGCAGGTTGCAGCCGACCGCAGACGGCCGGGCGACGTCGTCAGTGTCTGCTTCGGCTGCAGCTGTGAGTTGCACCCGCCAGTACGGCGCAGTGTTGACTAACGACGCCTCTAACCCGCCCATTGAAAGCCCATACCCACCGGTGCCGTGTGCAGAGCTCCAACAGCGCTGTCACGACGCCGGCCAACAGCTGTACGATTGCACGGCGCGATAGACGGCACTTGTGTCGGGGCGAGGCGGCGTTATCTGAGATCCGCCAGTTCAGCGGCGGCACACACCGCCGGCACCTGAGGCACGCGTCCGAGCCGGGCCGCGCCGCGCCGCACCGCGCCCCGTGAACGGTGCTCCCTTCACCGCTACCTTCACCGCTACCTTCACCTTGGTGTTCGCCGTTCACCGGTAACACGCAGCGGGGAGGATCCGTGATCCAATCTCTGGACAGCGAGCATCTGTGGTGGCACGAACCGGTGGCACAGATAGGTGGCACGGATCACCGCTCGACATGTCACGGGACACGTACCAACAACCGGACCGAATGAGTCACTCGACCGTGCACCACCGCGCCGGCGCGCCCGACGGCCGCGCGCCGTCTGCCGACACCCGTGCCGCCGACCCGTGCCGCCCTCCTCGCGCTCAAACAGCGTTCGAATACTCGTCCGAAATGGCAATGAGCTGCGAGAACGGGAAGAGGAGTGGGCCACTTTAGCACAGCGGGCCGCCGAGAAGTGGGCAGAGGCTCTCGGAAAGTTTCGACACGTGCCTACCATCATCCGGCGGCCTGGGCGGCTGATGAAGTCTTCAGGACGAATGTCGTCTGTCTGTGGTGCGATGTGGGCTGTTCTTTTCGATTTCATAGGGTGCTGTTCTATCGGCTTGTGCACAGAGCACACAGTGAATTAAAGGGACTGTCCCACCTTTGTGAAAGTTGTCGAATCACACTTAATTGTATGTCTACATGTCGGGCGAGATCAGCTGAACATGTTCGTGAACTTTTTTCCGAAAAAAAATGCTTATCTTGGAACATATTCAACTTTTAGTTTTAAGCGGAAAGTTGGGTTGGTGACGTCATATGATTTGTTTTAAATAACAGGGAAATCCTTTGTGCTGCCAAATGTATGACACAATTTTTGGTCGACATCTATTGCGCAGAAAAAGCGAACCACCCGGTGTCTAGATTGGCTTATATTGCGAACCACCCGGGGATCGAGAAATGAAAGACGAAAATATTCCAAGGCTGACCTTAAAACAAGTCGACTATCATTACCAGTTGGGTAAAGAGACGATGCTGTCGGTTTAGATGCCCTATTCAATTACACATGGGTCTTATTTTTTACAGATGTCAAAATCAAACTCGAATATCTTTTTGATTAGATCATTGTGGTTGTTTGAACTGCTACCATACTTAATTGCAATGCCTAGCCATAAAAATGGCTATCTCAACTCAAATATAATGTTAAGGTGGGATAGTCACTGTAACGCAGGGGTGTTTTGAGTGTGGACACGGGTCTATCAATCCGTCAAGATCACATTTTAATGGATCACTTACAAGAGTGGGCCAATTTTGACGATCCCTTACACCTCTTTGAGAAATAAATATCCTTTTTCTCTGAGCATTTATCATTGGTTTGTTGATATGTTTGTTATACGTTTCGTATTACTCGTTAACGCTGCAGCCAAGTGCTCCGCTCAGAGCAGCGTCCGTTTTTACTATTTGCAGCTGTTCCATCGGCTTGCCTGCAGCCCTGCTTTACCAGAAGTGCTGTGATATGTTCAATAGCGTTGTGGTGATTGCTACCCATTATTCAAGGGAGATGATTAATTAAAAACATGTCGAGCATCTCGGCCAACCAAAACAAGGTAGCTGGCTCCGACCGACACCCGACGGGGCCAATTGTGTCTGTCCGACACGTCTAACGTCGGAGTCACGTGCTCAAAGTGCGCACTAAACCCTGTGACGCTTATTAAAAACAACATGTTATATAATGTAAAATATATGAGGAGTTTATCGTGTCTGCTGATCTTCAGATTACTTATCTAATCGTAAGCAGACTGGTTTCTCCGGTGGAGCCTTGCGATCAGTGGCGTACCCAGGATTCACTCCAGGAGGGGGCAATTTTTGATCAAGGGGCATAAAGTACCCCCACCAAAAAAACTCACCGGATTTGGCCCAATATATTTTTAGAGGGGCATATTTTCGACATTTTTATAAAACAAAACAAAAACATAGTTTTGTTTTCGACCAAAGGGGGCACGTACAGGGGGGGGAGCAATTTCCCCGTTTGCCCCCCCCCCCCCCCTTGGGTACGCCTATGCTTGCGATAGCAGGAGTGGATGACTGAGTACTGCCAAACAAGTTCTGACTCATCGGTAGGTGTCTGAGGTAGGCTGCATTGTGGTCGTGATTCCTCGGGCTTAACGACAAAGGAACGGACTCTGCCGTGTCCCTGTGTCACGTGGTAGGCAGGTTAAGGTACCCACCTCAGCAGGTGATCAGATTACTGGAGGGTCATACGCCACGTCTCGCTGAACGGACTCTGCCGTGTCCCTATGTCACGTGGTAGACAGGTTAAGATACCCACCTCAGCAGGTGATCAGATTACTGTAGGGTCATACGCCACGTCTCGCTGAACGGACTCTGCCGTGTCGCTATGTCACGTGGTAGGCAGGTTAAGATACCCACCTCAGCAGGTGATCAGATTACTGTAGGGTCATACGCCACGTCTCGCTGAACGCTGATGTGGTTGACTTGGTGGACTGACCGTGCGCCGCTCACAGGGGCGTAGCTTCTCCATATTTTTTTTTGTTGGGGGGGGGGGGGGGGGGGGGGAGGGGGCTAAGCTGGGAAACATCGCTTTAAGTACCATCAAAATCCACAAAAATACGGATTTCTCCCCGGATTTGACCCACTTTCTCGTTCAAGTTGGGGGGGGGGGGGCTGAAGCCAAGTTGGGGGGGGGGGGAGTCTCAACTGAATAGGAAGCTACACCCCTGGGCACTCGGGTCTTGTTGTCATGGCACGTGCCCCCGTGCCTCCTGTCCCTGCTGCGGCCACTCCCCAGTCTCCAGCTGTAACGCTGCGACATTGCTACACTTCAGAGGATCTCCGTTGGTGACACGCCCCCCCCCCCCCCCCGTACCTCCTGTCCCTGCTGCGGCCGCTCCCCAGTCTCCAGCTGTAACGCTGCGACATTGCTACACTTCAGAGGCTCTCCGTTGGCGACACGCCCCCCCCCCCCCGTTCCTCATGTCCCTGCTACAGCCGCTCCCCAGTCTCCAGCTGTGACGGGACATCGCTACACTTCAGAGGATCTCCGTTGGCGACACGCCCCCCCCCCCCCGTTCCTCCTGTCCCTGCTACAGCCGCTCCCCAGTCTCCAGCTGTGACGGGGCTGTGACGGGACATCGCTACACTTCAGAGGATCTCCGTTGGCGACACGCCCCCCCCCCCCCACGTTCCTCCTGTCCCTGCTACAGCCGCTCCCCAGTCTCCAGCTGTGACGCTGCGACATCGCTACACTTCAGAGGCTCTCCGTTGAGACACTCCCCCGTACCTCCTGTCCCTGCTACAGCCGCTCCCCAGTCTCCAGCTGTGACGCTGCGACATCGCTACACTTCCGAGGCTCTCCGTTGGCGACACGCCCCTCCCCCCGTACCTCCTGTCCCTGCTGCGGCCGCTCCCCAGTCTCCAGCTGTGACGCTGCGACATCGCTACACTTCCGAGGCTCTCCGTTGAGACACTCCCCCCGTACCTCCTGTCCCTGCTGCGGCCGCTCCCCAGTTTCCAGCTGTGACGCTGCGACATCGCTACACTTCCGAGGCTCTCCGTTGGCGGCACGCGGCAAGCCCCGTGCCACGCTGCGCTGCCCTCTGTTTATTCAGAAGGCTACTCGACGGATGGATGGTGTTTTAATTGGGAACTCCACTTCCAGATGTTGTTATTAACTTGTTGAGGGGCGGTTGATTAGTGGCCTAGTGTACTGTTTTATGGCACGCTCTTGTTGTTTTGCTCGCTCGTGTTATTTATTGGTAGTTAAACGATTGTGCCAAGATTAAGGTAATTTGTCAGCCTTAAGAAAATTGGTTGCCCTATCTCACTAGCAACAAAAGCGATGATAGCCGAAAAACAGCACGGGACAGAGTTCTTTCCTGCTGCTGATTTCCCTATTACCTTCGCAGCAGCTTGTAATTTGCCAACGTAAATGAAAACCACCCGGTGTTCATTAAATGTCAGAAGAGCAAGCCTACAAAACTAGGCCAGTGTTCCACTTCAATGTGGAGCTGACTGACAGCGATATCCGAGTGTCGGCCGATGGCAGCGGCCTGTCGCGCGCCGACACAGTGGCCTCTCACGATGACACTCTCATCACCGTGCTAATCAGCTTATCTGAGCCGCGCCACTGCGTCGTCCCGCGCCGTCCCGCGCAGGGCGGGCCGCGGACTTTGCCGCTGGGTCCTACCTCCGCCGGTGTGGGGGAGGGGCGCCTCCCTCCCGCCAGGGGCGCTGGGGCCGCGCCAGGTCAGCTGAGTGACGCCAGCTGAGCTGAGCCGTGACGCTGACACTCCCGTGACGTGTCCGTGGCTCATCCTCGTCCATCCGTCCAGCTGGACTGCTATGGACAACCCCGCAGTTCGTCGGATCCCCTGGAGTTTGTCACAGCTTCGGAGAACCTCGAGAGCCTCATGGTTGCTGCTGACGGAGTCACCTGCCTCATTCGGCTGCACTCATCCCCGGGCATCGCATTGTAAGTGCGTCACACATGCATCTGTCCTCGCTGCCCCCGTCCCCGTGACGTTCGAGTGACGTCAGCACCCCGCATCGAGCCGGTTCTGGGAAGCGCCGAACTAGCCCACCGCGTCGGCGTCATCGTGATTCGTGTACATTGCCGCAGGCTGAGGCAGAGGATAAATAGCAGCAGCGCCACCCGAGAGTGGATCGGCGACGGCAGCGGCGGTGATGGTGGCGACTGGCGGCGGTGGCTGCGGCGGCGCCGGCGGCCGTGGAGTGAATGGAGCCGTCATTGCCAGCCTTGACCCGCCGCCGCCGCCGCCGCCGCCGCGGCTATGGTCATGGCGTGCCGGCACTTACGGCTCTGTCGGGCGATGACGAACGAGCCGGCTGGAAAGACCGCTGTTTTATGGGCCGGCGGCGAGGCGCTGCGGCCGTTTTTCGCGCGTTTTTGCATGACGGCGGACACATGTTGTCGGGGACGGGTTACGGGGTGACGGGCGCGGTGGAGCGGAGCGATTAGTGGCGGGGTTTGTAAACAGTGTCCCTACGCTGGATCACCGGATCTCGGAAGTAAACACGCTGAGGGGTTGTATGCAAACGTCGTTACGGGCCGGAATGTCGGTAGGAGGAATGGGCTGGAGGGGGTGACTGGTTTATTGAGTGTTGAGCGTCATCTGCGAGTTGTAATGACTGGTGTTTCGGTGAGCTCGTTAAAGATGACTTGTGGTAGACTTGTGGTAGATGACTTGTGACCTTCAGCCGATCGGCGGAAAGAGTCACGGATGCCGATTCGCGCAAGCTCGGTGATTTCCCTGCGTCTGCCTCGGTGACGTGGCTGTGTGGACCATCACGTACCGTGACGTACCCACGTCACGTACACACGTGTCGAGTCTCCTCGGTGTGGCAGGATAAACCCACCCCGGGCTCCGGAGGCGTGTTTCCCTCGAGTGGCGTGTCGGCCCCGCCGGCTGCTTGACTGCAGCGCGTCATTTTTCCAAACTGACGCCCCATTTTCCCCGTGCACGGGCAACCACAGCCTGCTCTTTGTTTGTTTGCAGTATTTGTCTGCAAACTATGCTGGTGGAAATAATGAAAGTCTGCCGCTCCTGGAAAGTTAACTGTTATTTTGATTCTCAGTGTATTTTTGCCGGGCGGAAGTACAGATAATTGAGCAAAAGACGGCTAATTATATAGAGGTTTACCAAGGGCTTCGGTCTGTTTTAAACTTGTGACCGGGATTCTGTTCTGTATCATCTGGCAGTACCGATGGCGATAAAAATCACCCGGTGTTTACACCAAATGACAATGGCACCAAATCACCGTTAACTAAGCATCATGTTGTGTGACTGCCTTTGGAGGAAAAATCGTGTTCAGCTGGCTGAATTACATTGCTAATATAGCATGACAGCAGGGGCGCAGCCAGGGGGTGCTATGGGGGCTAAAGCACCCCCGCCGCGGCTCAGAGGGGCCCATCTCGGTTCTGAAAAGGGCCCATCGTGGATTCAGAAAGGGCTCATTCAGGCCTGATAAAACCCCTTTTGGGGGGGGGGGGGGGCATCAGCCAATGCCAAGGGGCCCACTTCGGTTATCCCCCGTCCCAAAATCCTGGCAGCGCCCCTGCATGACAGCAGTATAATTTCGGCGTTTCCCTTTTGTTCCCTAGCATGTACTGGCTGACTGATTCACTTCCTCTGCCACCTCCAGTGCTGTGCCGTGCCGTGTGACTCCACACTAACCCCACCCGCAACGTGACTCACCATTGACTCCACACTAACCCCACCCGCCACCGGGACTCCCCATTGACTCCACACTAACCCCACCCGCAACGTGACTCACCATTGACTCCACACTAACCCCACCCGCCACGTGACTCACCATTGACTCCACACTAACCCCACCCGCCACGGGACTCACCATTGACTCCACACTAACCCCACCCGCAACGTGACTCACCATTGACTCCACACTAACCCCACCCGCAACGTGACTCCCCATTGACTCCACACTAACCCCACCCGCCACGTGACTCAGGGGCAGATCAAGCCGCTCAGTATTATTATTATTATTATTTTTATTATTATTATTATTATTATTATTATTATTATTATTATTATTATTATTATTATTATTATTATTATTATTATTATTATTATTATTATTATTATTTATTATTTATTATTATTCGTACGAGAATTTAAAGTGCTTAGTCACTAAATTATCCAAATACGACGGACTTGTAACACATACACGGAGCTACGCTACCATCACGAATATGAGCCTCTCCGCGATCTGGATGTCACTTACTGCCACGTCGTCACCAAGTGTCGGTAGGTGATTCAGATGCTCGAAGGTGAAAACGATGATCGTTAGAACGTTAGCCCTTTAACAAAACTGAATATCTCACTGGACATATAAGCTAGGAATATCTTTATGAAAATACGAAATACAACCAGAGCCAAAACGTTATCTGCAGCGAAAGTATATATGAATGTATTTGTGTAAAATATTCAACAAAGCATTTGGCATGAAACTCTTCGTACCACAACTGATCTCACTGTCCCGGCTGGATGTGCTAAAAGTGGCTGAATGTGAATGCGTTTGAGGTTCCAATTTCACTCTTTCCACATGTTTGGTGACGTTGGCCGTTAATCGGTAAAGCGCACAAACAAGATGCATGCTGATCCAGTGGCAGCTGGCAAGGATGTGATAGGATCGTCTCAAGCAAAATGTGGAAAAACGAGAAAGTGCACATTTCCAGCTTGAATAACGTCAATGTATAACATCCGTGCATGCTGGTAGGGTACATACCCAGGACAACTTGGGATGAGAGGATGGAGCATGTTGAAGGGTGCGGCATCAGAGCAATAATACATATCAGAGCAGGCTGCAGCTGCTCTGTGCCACGGCCGGCGGTCATGCACGTGTCCGCATGCTGTGGAGAACCAAAGCGTTACAAATGAGGGTATTACAATTTTATCTTTGGAGACGGCTCGTCAGCTGCCGTTTGATTATCCTACTGACAATGGTAAGACAAAACATTCTTGCGGAGTTGTACGTTGTTATGATTGTGTACGCCACAACGTGCTCGTACTGAAAGGGAAATCGCTATATATGGAAAGGATGGGAGGACAAAACAGTGTCAGATAGCAATACACGCCATAAGAGATGCAGTAAATCCATACCTGCGTACTGGCATTTGCTGAAAAATATAACGACAGTGACAACAGTGGTGTCGCAATGGTGCGTAGGTTCGCAATCCGAATATATTACCAGCACCGGCATATTTCAGTTTGCAGCGAGTAGAGTGAATGCCAGCGTTGAAAACAGCGAAACGTTACCAATTGCAACTCGGTACACTACATCTCTTGAATGGTGCTGCACGTAGTCGTGACCATATTTTTCCAGATTTCCTGGATCTCTACTGACCATGTACCGACAACAGTTGGACGGATACATCAGTCAGGGATTGTCACAAGGCAACGCAAATATTAACGTCTTTCGGAAGCATAACGTAACAGACCTATTACAGTCGCTCGGCTTCACCCTGCTAATAATTTTAAAAAAATGTATGTGCAAAATTCGCCTATTGTAATGGCAATCGAAAATAAAATGAACTAGTGATAAATGAGAAGTGATAAATGAGAATATAAAGTGACAAATGAATAGAAAACCGGGAGCCATAAGACATAATAAATACTACGAAGAGAAAAGGAAATATTCCGGTCAAATGAGTGCGGGTTCAATATAAAACGGGATGTTTCATGAAAAACGGGAGATTTGAGTCAAATTCAGGGAGGTGGTAAATAGTAGCGATAATAAACGTCAAACGTAGCGCAGATGGCGCGGATGCGCGACGCTCAGATCAATAGTCTATATAGATCGTAAATGCTAATTTAAAAGTAGGTGTTTACTGTTTTGTTTTGTTGTTCTGCTTAATCTGCCGTTGCGTCGGGTCGATTAATCACTTGTTAATTGCAATTTGCAGCAGTGCATATCATATCGTTATAAATAAATGTCGCTAAAAACAGCTACAATGCATTTTGGAAAGATAAAAATGGTAACTTTTACTCAAACTTTAGGGGGTGGGCAAAAACATACTTTTGCCCCCGACTTTTAGTTGGGGGGGGGGGCAATTGCCCATTTTGCCCCCCCCCCCCCCCTGGATCTGCCTCTGACGGGACTCCCCATTGACTCCACACTAACCCACCCACAACGTGACTCACCATTGACTCCACACTAACCCCACCCGCCACGTGACTCACCATTGACTCCACACTAACCCCACCCGCAACGTGACTCACCATTGACTCCACACTAACCCCACCCGCCACGTGACTCACCATTGACTCCACACTAACCCCACCCGCCACGGGACTCACCATTGACTCCACACTAACCCCACCCGCCACGTGACTCACCATTGACTCCACACTAACCCCACCCGCCACGGGACTCACCATTGACTCCACACTAACCCCACCCGCCACGTGACTCACCATTGACTCCACACTAACCCCACCCGCCACGGGACTCACCATTGACTCCACACTAACCCCTATCGTCTCGTCCTCCACCCGCAGGTAAGCCGGCGCTGTTTGCCGGTCTGGACGAGTCGTCTGCCCACCTGCTGGACGACCCGGGCCTGCTGGAGGGACTGGCCGCCATCAGTCCGTCGCGCACCTCTCCCCGCTCCTCCGGCTCCGGGGACAACGGAGAGAGATACAGCCGCAAGGTGTTCGTCGGAGGACTGCCGCCAGATATCGACGAAGGTGAGAGGAGTGGGGCAGGAGGAATACAGGCGAGGGGTGGGGGTGAGGTCACGGGCAGGGGCGTAGGAACTATGTTCAAGGTGTGGGGGGGGGGGGCAGGAGGCATTCTGAAGTCGATTATTTCCTTGCAACGCCCATAGGCGTAATGTTAAAATACAAAATGTTGGGGGGGGCGGCTGCCCCCCCCCCCCCCCCCGGCTCCTACGCCTATGCACAGGGGACATATATTTTGCTTCCCGACATCGACGAAAGTGAGGGGACTGGAGCTAGGGCAGGCAGCGAGGCGAAGGTGAGGACTTCATAATCTAAGGAGACGAAAGACGGGAGGTGAGAAGGCAGACGAGGGGCGAAAGACGGGAGGTGAGAAGGCAGACGAGGGGCGAAGGTGATGACTGGAGGCAGGAGGAGGGTAGTCAATAGACGGCCCACTGCGATGTGCTTAGTCTAACGTGCCACATCGGGTGACTCAGGGGCTGGACGAGTTGTTAGGAGACATGGGATGCCAGGTTTTCCTCACATTAATCAATTTGTTGTTTGCTTAGGATTTGATTGAAATGTATTTAAATGGCGGGATTTGCTGTTGGGCCGGGCGAAGTTTGGCGAATATAAGCTATGAAACACTGGTCTGCGTTCCATTGGTTCAGAAGATTGCTGTAACTGCCCTGGAAATGTTATAGTTACCGTCAGTCATGGTATGACTGAGATATAACCCCGGGAGGTCATTGCGTACGGTATGTCCTCCTTTAGGATAAATACAACAGAACTGTTGAAACGATCGCTGCAGCTTCCATGAAATGTGACGTTACTTTGTATTGCATTACTTCCACGTTCACCGATTGGCTGGCTGAATTGCCAGCCGTCCATGTGTTTAACATTGTTTGCCTCCATCGCACCGGAATTGGTGTATTATTCCCCCGTCAGTACACGGTGTTTGTTGTTTGCGTGCAGCTAAGGCGCCTCTTGCCACGTGAAGCCGGTGGTTTAATTTCTTTGGTTTCCTTCATTCATACCGAGGTTATTAGAGCTGGCACGCTTCTCGTCATTTGGGCCATAATTATCGTGCTGGCGTGCAGTGTTTTGTGGTGTATTTATCACTTCTTACGTAGTCTCGACGAGGTGATTTACCCGTGAAGTGGGCCATTGCTGCCGCCCTGTTTAGAACATGACTTAATTTAACATTCCTCGCAGCAGTCCCCTTTTGACGGTGACGTGTCAGTGGAGTTTGTCGTGCGATTTAACCGCTCATCCGAGTCGCAGTGGACCGTCTGTCTCCGTCGGCTTTATCGAGCTGTCAGCGCGGCTGCCAAAAGCGGAGCAGTTAAGCCGCCGAGCGCTGGCTGGCTGTCCGCCTCTGGGGTGGGTGTTCCCCTATCTGCCGCCGTTTACGGCCGGAGCGGGCCGAGCTGACTGCCAAATGATGCGCGCTGCTTAGCGGGAGGAGCAGATAGTGGCTAAACTGGCGCTGTTCCGCCGCCTGCTAACGGCACGCGTCGGGTGGTATGCAGCTGATGTGCGTGTCCGCCGCGTGTTGATGTGCGTGTGCGTGTCGGGAGAGGGCAGAGCGGACAAAGCTCAATGCTGATGGGAGTAATCAGCGCTGGCTGGGGTCGTGGGTGCGTGTTTAATGTCACCCCCGGGAGGTATCACACTGCGGTGTTAACGCGTCGTAGCGGGCAGCTCAATTCGGAAGATTGTGCCTTTTCGGAACATGGTGTTCCCATTGGTGGATTAATTAAGGTGCTAAAACTCGTTCGTGAATAGCTGGTGAAAGTCTCCCCAGTGACAAGGGAACTCGATGTCTGTCGCTTTAGAAGGAATTACATCCACAATCATGCAGTCTTCCAAATTAGCTTGTTATCCCATCATACCACAACTGCCCCGTCGAGTACCGCTAGTCAGTTTAACCTCAACTGCCAGATCATCGTCATACCGCATGATGGTTCCACGTCCTACATCATCGTACTGCATCATCGTGACGTCACGGTTTGGCACCGGCGCTGAAATGATGAGGTCTGAGTAATCCTGTGACGTTACGTCGGGGTTCTTGACAAGGTGCAGTCTTCTCCATCGTCGCTGCCGCCTCCGTCGTCACCCCGATCATCCACGCCAAGCGCTGACGGCGCGGGCGGCTGACTTACTGCGTTACTGACTGGTACCGTGTGTGGGGGAGGAGCGGGTCGCCTGGGACTCCCAGTGGTCAGTGCGTGTCGCCAGTCCCCATTGGCTGGATCGATGGGACTGGACTGTCTGCGCGACCACCGCCGCCGCCGCCGCCGCCGCCCCCGCAACCTCCGCTACCACCGACGCCTCCGCTACCACCGACGCCTCCGCCACCGCCGCCACCGCTGCCAACGACGACGACGACGACGACGACGTCGATGGCGACAGCGACGATGATCTACTGATTTGTCCGCGCCGCCGCCGCCGCCGGGCAGCGAGCGGAGAAGAAAGACTGCCCGGCCGACTGGCCTGACGCAGAATGATGTCCTCCGCCGCGTGCTGAGAGGGTGGTCTCAGGGCGGACCGCGTAGCCGGGTAACGGGATCCGGCTCCAATCGGCCGCCGCAATCCAGTCAATATGGATGTAATCTCATCATGTGCGCCCCGGGAGGGAGGGGGTGGGGGGGGGGGGGGGGTGGGGGGTTGTAGCCGGCGGAGGGGAGGGGAGAGGGGGGGGGCAGATAGGCCGCAGGGACCGGCTGGGTAGAGTGGTGAGCAGGATGCATTGATTGGTGGGGCTGATTGGTGGGAGGTCGCGGTGGAGGTTCGATACAGCAGTGATGCTGCCTGTGTCCAGTCAGGTGAGGGCGCTGGACACAGCCTCCACGGTAAGCTGCGCGTATCAGCTGCCCCCTCCATCCCAGGGGAAAGTCACTCGGAGATTATCAGTGGCTGACTTGTAGGAATTCGTTTATGGACTTCACTGCCTTTGTCAGGTGAACGGAAGGTTATGTTGTGTAGGGTATTATCCTAAGCGGGCCTAAATTGGTGGATCGTCTGACTTTTTTTGCTCCTTTTTCCCACGGCGAGCACTAAAAACCTGTTAGTGTGACCTTCAACTGCCAGCATCCGTATAACCATGGGAACAAGTAAATTATACGGATTATCAAGATATCATCAACCATACTTTCCGTCACCTGGGGTCACAACAGCGGGCGGTATTATGGCCAATCGAACCTGTCAACGACTCGATTGTCTGCCGGTGGCGACGATGTTGCAATGTATGTGACAGGATGTATCACGTCTCTCAGCAAGCGTTACGACAGAGAACTGGAGCAGATAACCGCCTGTAGGTAGCGCTGCAGACGCCGTCGCCGCCGCTCGGAGCCGCTTTTCGGCCGCTTTTCGTCCGAAAAACGTCGCGGCCCGTGTGACGGACGATTGTGTGATTGTATCGGGCGTCTTTTTGGAGCGGCGCTCGCGCTGGCGGCCTGCCTCTGACGCGACCTAACGATAGAGTCACGCGCGCGGTCCCAGGGGGCGGCCGAGAGTGGCGCCACAGATAGCATCGGGCCCGGGAGACAAATCGAAAGTCGCTAATGGGTCGTGTGTTTTCCGTTGGCAAGTTTTGGGAGACGCGGACGCTTGAGCTCGGCATCCAGCGAGCGCCAGTGTTGTCTTATTGTTTGCAAACTTCGTCACAAGGTGATCAGTGCACGATTTGCATTGGCCGTAACGGTGCTGCCAGGGGATGACTCACGCAGTCAGTCGCCGCGCGCTGGTCTCACTGTCCAGCCGTGGAGGCGCACACGGCCAGTGGACACATCGCTGTATGCCAGTGCCGGCCGGCTGATGCACTATCTCTCCGTGCTCGTGTCTCGCCGCTCGTGAGACCCGGGACGCGTCTGTCGACTGTCAGCACTGCATAGCGGGACCGGCGTCACGCGACCCGCAGGACATGGACCAGGTGGTATCTGTCACCAAGCGCTGCACACCAGATTCATGGCGTATGGGCCGGGAACGTCCCTCTACCTCCTCTGTATCTTTGTCGCCGCCGCCCCCGCAGCCGCCGACGACGCCGGTGTCGCCGAAAACGACGAAGACGACGACTGCTGCTGTGGGGCCCGGAGCTGGAGCGATATATGATGCTGTTGATGTGGCACGGCCGACACGGCTGCCGCCGCGAAAGGAGTGGCGGGAGGAGCAATGCGTCTCTCAGGTGGTGTCGACGTCGAGCGTCACCACTGCTACCGCGCGGGCTAGACGTTCTGCACCCGGCGGCGATCCTGTGATGGAGAGCTGATGTCGAGCCGGGGGACACCGCGGGTCCTGTGATGGAGAGCTGATGTCGAGCCGGGGGACACCGTGGGTCCTGTGATGGAGGGCTGATGTCGAGCCGGGGGACACCGCGGGTCCTGTGATTGAGAGCTGATGTCGAGCCGGGGGACACCGCGGGTCCTGTGATGGGGAGCTGATGTCGAGCCGGGGGACACCGCGGGTCCTGTGATGGAGAGCTGATGTCGAGCCGGGGGACACCGCGGGTCCTGTGATGGAGAGCTGATGTCGAGCCGGGGGACACCGCGGATCCTGTGATGGAGAGCTGATGTCGAGCCGGGGGACACCGCAGGTCCTGTGATGGAGGGCTGATGTCGAGCCGGGGGACACCGCGGGTCCTGTGATGGAGAGCTGATGTCGAGCCGGGGGACACCGTGGGTCCTGTGATGGAGAGCTGATGTCGAGCCGGGGGACACCGCGGGTCCTTGTGGGGAGCTGATGTCGAGCCGGGGGACACAGTGTGTCCTTTGTCGGTGGTGAAAATATCACTTTGTTCCGTCCCCGTCAGTCAGCCAGCATACTGAATGGTGGTCTATAATTGATGGTGCTGCTGTGTCACCACTTATGGCGTCCATCACTTATGGCGTCCATTCGACATCCGTGGAGTT
Source organism: Chirona hameri (assembly GCA_036785665.1). Taxonomy (NCBI): domain Eukaryota; kingdom Metazoa; phylum Arthropoda; class Thecostraca; order Balanomorpha; family Balanidae; genus Chirona; species Chirona hameri. The sequence continues at coordinate 90,624 of JAXIVJ010002111.1, forward strand.
CCGTGTGACACATCTGCGACATTGAGTTAAAACTTCTGCGATACAGTGGTGTGATATATCTGTAACACGCGTTTGTTACTTTAATGACGACCGTGTTTCACCCATGTGACACCCTGAGACACTCGTGCGATAATGTTAAGCCTGCACTGGCCTGCGGCAGTGTCTCACCCCGGTGACACTTCTGTGACATCTCTGACGTCCCCGTGACGTTTATGTTGCGCATGCAACATCTATGACGCCCTGGTGACGCCTCTGGCGCCTCTGCGACATCTCTGACGCCGTTGTGACGTTTATGGCGCCCATGTGACTCCGTGTGACCCTGTGTTTCAGAGGAGATCACGGCCTCGTTCCGTCGTTTCGGCCCTCTGGTGGTCGACTGGCCGCACAAGGCCGAGTCCAAGTCCTACTTCCCACCCAAGGGCTACGCCTTCCTGCTGTTCCAGGTACGTTGGGAATGCACCATACAAGGCGCCAGAGCGGTGAGAGGGGAGGTGCAGCTCATTTCGTGGGTAGCGTTGCATAACGTTGCCTGCATTATGCTATGTGTTGACAAGTGATTACGCATTCATTGTCCATTCAGAATATGCATGACCAGTGGCCAGTTTCATAAAAGTAAATCGATGAAGGTACGAATGTTTGCATTTTTTCCTGGAGAGACCACGTAAGTTTGTATCGGCAGCCTGCGTTCAGTTCTGTGGTCCGGGAACGATTGTGGTCCGGGAACGATTTTATTTTGCATATTGTAACTTGATATGCTCGAGTATTCGTCGGTCTCTCGCTGTGAACCTGACCCTGGGACTCCTGGGACTCCTGGGACTCCTGGGCCCTGGGACTCCTGGGACTCCTGGGACTCCTGGGCCCTGGGACTCCTGGGAATCCTGGGACTCCTGGGACTCCTGGGCCCTGGGACTCTGTCATCGGCTGGTCACTGTCACTCACACTCTCGCCTGTCCGGTCACCGGGTCAGGCCAGGTGGCGCTACGGTGACCTGTTTTATATACCGTATACCGAGCCAGGCACGGTGTCCCCTAGACGAGGGGTCTAGAAACACCGAGATGGCGCATCATCACTCCCCATTGTCATCCTGTCCTCAGCCGTCGCAGTACATCCGGCCACTGCCGGCCACCGCTGGTCCTGGTCTCCCCGGGTTCTCTGCCGGCCGCGGCTGGCTCTGGTCTCCCCGGGTTCTCTGCCGGCCGCCGCTGGCCCTGGTCTCCCCGGGTTCTCTGCCGGCCGCCGCTGGTCCTGGTCTCCCCGGATTCTCTGCCGGCCGCCGCTGGCCCTGGTCTCCCCGGGTTCTCCGTACCACCTCAATCCACCACGCATCAGTCAAGGCTCAATCAGGACAGAGAGCTGTGCCCGGGGGCAGCGTTTGAATGCTGTACGCAGCTCAGTCAGCCTTCAGGCGTCAGCCCAGCTGTGCGAACACTCGCCCCGCCGCCTGGCTGCCTGCGCTGCTGGCGTTGCTGGCCAGTAATTGGCCCCGATCGGCGGCAAGTGTTGTCACACAGCTAGTGACTGTGCCGCGGCCGCTGTGGCACGGCGGCAGCTGTGGCGCGGCTGCGTCAAAAGCGGCATCCGTGCCGCACCGCCCGACCGACCGACCGACCGACCGACCGACCGACCGACCGACCGACCGACCGGCCGATCGATCGATCGATAGCTATCACACTGACCCAGCGGCGACGGCCACCGCTGCTGCTGCTGCTGTGCTGGCCCAGTATAGACCCAGCGGCGACGGCCACCGCTGCTGCTGGTGTGCTGGCCTAGTATAGGCCCAGCGGCGACGGCAACCGCTGCTGGTGCTGTGCTGGCCTAGTATAGACCCAGCGGCGACGGCCACCGCTGCTGCTGCTGTGCTGGCCTAGTATAGACCCAGCGGTGACGGCCACCGCTGCTGCTGCTGTGCTGGCCTAGTATAGACCCAGCGGCGACGGCAACCGCTGCTGCTGGTACTGTGCTGGCCTAGTATAGACCCAGCGGTGACGGCCACCGCTGCTGCTGCTGTGCTGGCCTAGTATAGACCCAGCGGCGACGGCAACCGCTGCTGCTGGTGCTGTGCTGGCCTAGTATAGACCCAGCGGTGACGGCCACCGCTGCTGCTGCTGTGCTGGCCCAGTATAGACCCAGCGGCGACGGTCACCGCTGCTGGTGCTGTGCTGGCCCAGTATAGACCCAGCGGCGACGGCCACCGCTGCTGCTGCTGTGCTGGCCTAGTATAGACCCAGCGGCGACGGCAACCGCTGCTGCTGGTGCTGTGCTGGCCTAGTATAGACCCAGCGGTGACGGCTACCGCTGCTGCTGCTGTGCTGGCCTAGTATAGGCCCAGCGGCGACGGCAACCGCTGCTGCTGCTGTGCTGGCCTAGTATAGACCCAGCGGTGACGGCCACCGCTGCTGCTGGTGTGCTGGCCCAGTATAGAACCAGCGGTGACGGCCACCGCTGCTGCTGGTGTGCTGGCCCAGTATAGACCCAGCGGCGGTTGACACCGCTGCTGCTGCTGCTGTGCTGGCCCAGTATAGATCCAGCGGCGGTTGACACTACCGGTCTATTGTAGACCCAGCAGCACTGGCTACGTGCTAGGACATAAACCCAGCAGTGGCGGCCGCTGCTGTGCTGGCTAGCTGGATATAGACCCAGCATCATAAGTGACCATTGTCCAGGTTTACTCGATGACCCTGTGGTATGCTGTCTGGACCGGGGCCGGACCGGGCGGAGTTGACATGCTCCACGCACGGTGCTAGTAAGCGACTGACGACGCTAAGGCCGCCTCACGGCAGGCTTATAAGACAATATGCCGCTCAATGTGACGATGGCGGGAAATGATAATATGCCGGAACTTATATAACGGCGCCATGATGGCATATCACGAGAGGATATCACCGACAGGATGTATCATCAATCACGTCTCTCAGACTGGTTCACTTACATACCCGAGGTTATGTAGGTGACCACCTGACCAGTGACAGGATGTATCACGTCTCTCGGACTGGTTCACTTACATACCCGAGGCTATGTAAGTGACCACCTGACCAGTGACAGGATGTATCACGTCTCCCAGACTGGTTCACTTACATACCCGAGGCTATGTAAGTGACCACCTGACCAGTGACAGGATGTATCACGTCTCTCAGACTGGTTCACTTCATACCCGAGGCTATGTAAGTGACCACCTGACCAGTGACAGGATGTATCACGTCTCTCAGACTGGTTCACTTACATACCCGAGGCTATGTAAGTGACCACCTGACCAGTGACGGGATGTATCACGTCTCTCAGACTGGTTCACTTACATACCTGAGGCTATGTAAGTGACCACCTGACCAGTGACAGGATGTATCACGTCTCTCAGACTGGTTCACTTACATACCCGAGGCTATGTAAGTGACCACCTGACCAGTGACAGGATGTATCACGTCTCTCAGACTGGTTCACTTCATACACAAGGCTATGTAAGTGACCACCTGACCAGTGACAGGATGTATCACGTCTCTCAGACTGGTTCACTTCATACACAAGGCTATGTAAGTGACCACCTGACCAGTGACAGGATGTATCACGTCTCTCAGACTGGTTCACTTCATACACAAGGCTATGTAAGTGACCACCTGACCAGTGACAGGATGTATCACGTCTCTCAGACTGGTTCACTTACATACCCAAGGCTATGTAAGTGACCACCTGACCAGTGACAGGATGTATCACGTCTCTCGGACTGGTACACTTACATACCCGAGGCTATGTAAGTGACCACCTGACCAGTGACAGGATGTATCACGTCTCTCAGACTGGTTCACTTCATACACAAGGCTATGTAAGTGACCACCTGACCAGTGACAGGATGTATCACGTCTCGGACTGGTTCACTTACATACCCGAGGCTATGTAAGTGACCACCTGACCAGTGACAGGATGTATCACGTCTCTCAGACTGGTTCACTTCATACACAAGGCTATGTAAGTGACCACCTGACCAGTGACAGGATGTATCACGTCTCTCAGACTGGTTCACTTACATACACAAGGCTATGTAAGTGACCACCTGACCAGTAACAGGATGTATCACGTCTCTCAGACTGGTTCACTTACATACCCAAGGCTATGTAAGTGACCACCTGACCAGTGACAGGATGTATCACGTCTCTCAGACTGGTTCACTTACATACCCGAGGCTATGTAAGTGACCACCTGACCAGTGACAGGATGTATCACGTCTCTCAGACTGGTTCACTTCATACACAAGGCTATGTAAGTGACCACCTGACCAGTGACAGGATGTATCACGTCTCTCAGACTGGTTTACTTACATACCTAAGGCTATGTAAGTGACCACCTGACCAGTGACAGGATGTATCACGTCTCTCAGACTGGTTCACTTCATACACAAGGCTATGTAAGTGACCACCTGACCAGTGACAGGATGTATCACGTCTCTCAGACTGGTTCACTTCATACACAAGGCTATGTAAGTGACCACCTGACCAGTGACAGGATGTATCACGTCTCTCAGACTGGTTCACTTACATACCCAAGGCTATGTAAGTGACCACCTGACCAGTGACAGGATGTATCACGTCTCTCGGACTGGTACACTTACATACCCGAGGCTATGTAAGTGACCACCTGACCAGTGACAGGATGTATCACGTCTCTCAGACTGGTTCACTTCATACACAAGGCTATGTAAGTGACCACCTGACCAGTGACAGGACGTATCACGTCTCTCGGACTGGTTCACTTACATACCCGAGGCTATGTAAGTGACCACCTGACCAGTGACAGGATGTATCACGTCTCTCAGACTGGTTCACTTCATACACAAGGCTATGTAAGTGACCACCTGACCAGTGACAGGATGTATCACGTCTCTCAGACTGGTTCACTTACATACCCAAGGCTATGTAAGTGACCACCTGACCAGTGACAGGATGTATCACGTCTCTCAGACTGGTTCACTTACATACCCAAGGCTATGTAAGTGACCACCTGACCAGTGACAGGATGTATCACGTCTCTCAGACTGGTTCACTTACATACCCGAGGCTATGTAAGTGAACACCTGACCAGTGACAGGATGTATCACGTCTCTCAGACTGGTTCGCTTCATACACAAGGCTATGTAAGTGACCACCTGACCAGTGACAGGATGTATCACGTCTCTCAGACTGGTTTACTTACATACCTAAGGCTATGTAAGTGACCACCTGACCAGTGACAGGATGTATCACGTCTCTCAGACTGGTTCACTTACATACCCAAGGCTATGTAAGTGACCACCTGACCAGTGACAGGATGTATCACGTCTCTCAGACTGGTTCACTTCATACACAAGGCTATGTAAGTGACCACCTGACCAGTGACAGGATGTATCACGTCTCTCAGACTGGTTTACTTACATACCTAAGGCTATGTAAGTGACCACCTGACCAGTGACAGGATGTATCACGTCTCTCAGACTGGTTCACTTACATACCCAAGGCTATGTAAGTGACCACCTGACCAGTGACAGGATGTATCACGTCTCTCAAACTGGTTCACTTCATACACAAGGCTCTGTAAGTGACCACCTGACCAGTGACAGGATGTATCACGTCTCTCAGACTGGTTTACTTACATACCTAAGGCTATGTAAGTGACCACCTGACCAGTGACAGGATGTATCACGTCTCTCAGACTGGTTCACTTACATACCCGAGGCTATGTAAGTGACCACCTGACCAGTGACAGGATGTATCACGTCTCTCAGACTGGTTCACTTACATACCCAAGGCTATGTAAGTGACCACCTGACCAGTGACAGGATGTATCACGTCTCTCAGACTGGTTCACTTACATACCCAAGGCTATGTAAGTGACCACCTGACCAGTGACAGGATGTATCACGTCTCTCAGACTGGTTCACTTCATACACAAGGCTATGTAAGTGACCACCTGAGGAGCATGTATCTAAGTGAGGCAGTGTTCAAGTGTCGAGATGTGTATGTGTGTCACAGCATTGACCCAATAACCTAATTACAAGTGGCATCCTGCACGGAAAACGTCGGTTATGTCCCTGGTTGCCTCAGGTGCTCGTCCTCTGGTGGGCCCTCCAGGCCGCTGGATCCTTCTCTACCGGGCTTTGCACTGCACCGGGGGTACTCTGCCGGGCCCTCCAGGGCCCTGGGCCCGCCAGCATCACCTGGCGCCGTGTCTGGACCAGCCGGGGTCGCCGGGACCTCCGCAGTCGGACTGCCGCGGCGCCCGGACGGTGGTCCCCGGGCTCCGACACCGGCGGCGGCAGACGGTCCATTCGTAACGATCAGCTGCTCTCTGCCGCCCCGCGCCGCCCGGGGCGCCCCACGCCGTCCCGTGCCGCCCCACGCCGTCCCGTGCCGCCCCACGCCGTCCCGTGCCGCCCCGCGCCGCCCCACGCCGTCCCGTGCCGCCCCACGCCGTCCCGTGCCGCCCCGCGCCGCCCCGCGCCGCCCCGCGCCGCCCCGCGCCGCCCCGCGCCGCCCCGCGCCGCCCCGCGCCGCCCCGCGCCGCCCCGCGCCGCCCCGCGCCGCCCGGGGCGCTACCTGCCGCCGGCGCAACACCACAAAAACGACGGACCGACGGCGCTCTGCGTCACTGATGCAGCTGTAATGAGTCGGCCTGCTGTTTTGCGGCAGTTTCCCTGGACGGGGTAGGAGGGAATTTAATGAAACTTTGCTTCTGCAGTGAAGCACTAAGCAGTGAAGTTCGGCTTCTGCTGTGACGCAAGTCAGTTGCGTGGAAGGAAAACGCGTTAGTTGGGAAAATAACAGAAACATGTTATTGGAAATGTCTGAAAAATGTCGCAATAACCGTTAGCTTGACGTATTGAACTTGACTGAATCCGGGTAAACTCGCGTGGCCTGAGTGCCGGCCTGTTTCGCTGTCACCACAGCTCTATGTGATCGACCATACGGGGCGACCACTCAAGCCTGACCCAGTCCCACTCTAGCTGCTACAGTATTGATTCCGCCCAGTGTCTTCGCCTGGCTCCTACTGCCAGCGTCTCCTAGGCGGAGTGGCTCCTTCACCTCCTACAGCTTCAACCGACAGGACTGCCCCTAGTCCTAACCGGGCCTAACCTGCCTGCCCTCCCGCCACAGGACTGCCCCTCTGACACGCCCCTCTCTGGCCGGCAGGACGAGAGCTCTGTGCAGCAGCTGATCGATACCTGTATCCAGGACGACGACAAGCTCTACCTGTGCGTGTCGTCACCGACCATCAAGGACAAGCCGGTGCAGATCCGGCCGTGGAAGCTCTCCGACGCCGACTTCGTGCTGGACGCGTCGCTTCCGCTCGACCCGAGGAAGACGGTGTTTGTCGGCGGCGTGCCGCGTCCGCTCAAGGCCGGTACGTCTGACCTCCCCGCGCGCCCGCCTCTGCCCCCGGCCCGGGGCAGGACTAGGCAGGACCCCCGCACCGCGCCCGCCTCTGCCGCCGGCCCGGGGCAGGACTAGGCAGGACCCCGCCCCGCGCCCGCCTCTGCCCCCGGCCCGGGGCAGGACTAGGCAGGACCTCCGCCCCGCCCCGCGCCCGCCTCGGCCCCCGGCCCGGGGCAGGACTAGGCAGGACCCCCCGCCCCGCGCCCGCCTCTGCCCCCGGCCCGGGGCAGGACTAGGCAGGACCCCCCGCCCCGCGCCCGCCTCTGCCCCCGGCCCGGGGCAGGACTAGGCAGGACCCCGCAGAGACACCGTGTGTGGAGCTGGGCGGGCCCGGGGCAGGACTAGGCAGGACCCCGCAGAGACCCCGTGTGTAGAGCTGGGCGGCGAGTGCCGCAGGACGCCGCTCTCTGTGCGCTGAGATGAGTGATGGTGGCGGCAGACTCGATCGCCACGTCATCAGCGGCGCAATCTAGTCTCCCCGCGCACGTCGTTGTCTGGCCTGTGACGGTCGGCTGCCGGACAGAGACGGATGGAAGGGGAGGAGAACGGAGGGTGGTGGTGGCCGGGACGGTGATGATGTTGCCGGTTTAGCTTGGTTTAGTGGTGTAACATAGTCGGGATGTGTCTCGGCCGCCGTCCGGTGCGACTGGTCGAACCTCAACAGTTTCCTCTTTAAAATCTCTTTAACTCGCACCGCTGCACAGTGGGCGAGAGCGGCCTTTTAGCGCGACACGGCGTTTCTGCTGCAATTTACGGCATCGGTTTGAACATGTAGCATATCAATCGATAGCTGATGAATCAGGGAGCTCAAAATATGCACTTTATTTTATCTGGGCATTGACCGGGGGAAGCAAATATTGCCCCCCCCCCCTCATTATCTCCGGAACCAATGGTCGTAGCGAGACGCGCAAGGCGGCATTCGAAAGCTCTCAGTGACTCGCATCTAAAGCATACTCGAAATTGTGGAATTGAGGTCACATATTAGGTCAAAGTCGGGTCAAAGTTCAAAACGAGGCATTTGAGTTTATGGGTCATACTTTCCATCCGAAGCCTTTGATTGAGACCATGATTACCCAAAATGCTCCCAAAGGTATAATACACATCCCGCATGAGCTAAAATCAGATTATTGGCAAAGGTCAAGGTCAGGTCACAAAAGGTCACCATGCGCAGACAATCTACGAAAGTCATGCGACAGATGTTGTATGGGCTATTGTACACGTATAATTCGATAGTGATAGTCATTTTACCATCTGACCTTATTTAAGTGAAGTTAGTGTCAAACTCAGCTCAGATCAAGGCAAGTCACATAAGGTCAAAATTTGAAATTGATAAATATAAATATAAAAGGCATGTTGCTAGACCGGTTTTGTCTCAGAAATACAGTGCTGCCATTTATTTGTCTGTATCTGGTCAATAAAAGCCAAAAACGCAATAACAAATATGACGTCATGAGTTACTCTTACTTAAGGAGCCATACGTCGGTCATAAACAAAGATATTGCTTTGAAATTTGGTTTGGGTATTGGCCATATGTGGTTCTCCAACATATTTTTTTTTTTTAAATGTTTGAAAAGTTTGATTTTGAGGCCATCAAACAAAAAATGTGCTGCTTTTTTAGGGGGTAAAAAAAATTCGAAAATCCGAGATAACCATTTTGTAGCCCTTGTCATTTGCTATCTTTAGATTTGTATCTTTAAAAAATGGCCCTTGTACGGGCAGTTAACTAGGGACAGCAGAGATCCGGACATTGTAATGGCGATGAGTTAATAGCGATGTACACTATAAAACAAGCTCCAAAATAAAAGGCGCAAATATGCGTAAGGTTTATTTTAATAGGCACAAAGTACAAACTCTAACTAGGTAGAAAAATGTTTCATCAAAGCGGAGAACCGTGGAATGAAAATTGTAGGATTAACTCAAGTTTTGATTCTGTTGGGCAGCCACTTCAAATAACATACCTCACTTAATGTTAGAATATAAAATTGCTAATTCACATGAAAAGGTCATGTATAGGTATTTCGGGCTGCTGATGATTTGTACTTTCAAGAAAAAAGACCACAAAGCCTCTACGAAACGTTCTTCGCCTCTCACATTACCATATATCCATGCGATGAGAATGAGGCGCGCCATAGCAATATCGGCGGCTGAACAATAGTGTGTTTGCAGACATGGTGCCTACAAATAAAAAATGTATTGGCGAATCGGTGTTATACTTTCATGCTGTGAACGTTTTGCTTGAAAATGGGCCGTATTATATAGTCACTTTTGAAATCTTATTTTTTCACCCCATGTCGCGCTAGCAGGCCGTTACCGCCCACTGTGCGCTGGCCGTCCCCCTCCGTCCCTCCCCTCCCCCGACCCTGACGTTGCCTACATACGCAGTGCCCCAGCCGGCGCCCAGTTGCTGCGGGGCGGCTCCGGTGGGCCGGACGCTCCGGTCACCCGATCGGTGACCTTTTGTCCCGGTCACTGGCTTCGGAACGCCACTCGGCGGAGCACAATTTGTCGCCGTGTTCCAGATGGCATATCGGAAGAGCGATTTGCACCCGGTGCGCGGCCGTTAGCTGTAATGCGCCGGGCCGTATGCGACATGCAAATGGCTGGCCGAAGTGGCACGTGTCGCGTCGCTGGTGACCGGGGCAACAGCCGAGAGACCGCAACTGGAGACCAGCGTCGAGCGGCGACGAGCGGCGACGAGCGACGACTAATGAGACGGCTAAACGGGGTCGGTTCGACTGTCAAACTCGGCCGCCGCACGGTCCATTAGAGAGCGGGCAGCGACGAGGAGCTCCGCCGCCGACGGGGCTGTTCGGAGCTGGCCAAGTTCGGCCCCAGTTCGGCCCCAGTTCGGCAGGCTCGCGGCGCTCGGAGCGCTCGTCGGGCTCCTCTGGCGTGCCCGGAGCGTCTGAAGTTGGCGTCGGAGGCGGGGGACGGGACGGAGGAGGAGGGGGGTGGGGGGGGGGGGGGGGCCTGGCTGGCTGGCACGGTGGCCCTGTGACACACTTCGTCGGAGCGGCGACGTCGAATCGTCGGGCGGGTCGCGCTGGCGCCGGCGGAGCGGACGGTATTCAACTGGGCCCCGGGTGGCGCGGGCCCCGGGTGGCGCAGGGCCCCCGGGTGGCGCAGGGCCCCCGGGTGGCGCGGGGCCCCAGGTGGCGCAGGGCCCCGGGTGGCGCAGGGTCCCGGGTGGCGCGGGGTCCCGGGTGGCGCTCGGTCTGGTTTAGCGAAGTGAATCAACGGCGAGATTGCGACACGCTGTGGCTGATGCGGCAGTTTGTACATCCTGCCATTAGCGCACAATGCGGCGGCGCAGGGGGGCGTTCATACAGTCTGTCACCGGTTTGGGTGTTTTGACAGTGGCGTATTATCGTACGTTGCATAACTCTCCAAAATGATTGTTGCGTAAACAGTAGTTAGGACCAGTATTATCGCATAATGATCCGATCACGACCAATGACAGAATAGTACGTGAATTAGCACATCCGGTGTACTGCGGCTTATTTTGGACGGATGCTTGATTGAGTGCTGGATCTCCTCAACCCGTCAATGTGAAGTTCGCTGTGATCACACATCGCCTATATGGAGATGTATGCTGCGTGTCCATCGAGCTGACCTGACCTGACCTGACCTGTGTGCCCTCCAGTGGAGCTGGCTATGATCATGGACCGTCTGTACGGCGGTGTGTGACCTGACCTGACCTGCCCTCTGTGTGCCCTCCAGTGGAGCTGGCTATGATCATGGACCGTCTGTACGGCGGTGTGTGACCTGACCTGACCTGACCTGCCCTCTGTGTGCCCTCCAGTGGAGCTGGCTATGATCATGGACCGTCTGTACGGCGGTGTGTGACCTAACCTGACCTCTGTCTGCCCTCCAGTGGAGCTGGCTATGATCATGGACCGTCTGTACGGCGGCGTGTGCTACGCCGGCATCGACACGGACCCGGAGCTGAAGTACCCGAAGGGCGCCGGCCGGGTGGCGTTCAGTAACCAGCAGAGCTACATCGCCGCCATCAGCGCCCGCTTCGTCCAGCTGCAGCACGGCGACATCGACAAGCGGGTCAGTGTGCACTGCGTGGCGGCCGGGCAGAAACGCGGCCCGGCGGGAGAGGACTACACCACGGCTGGGTAGCGTCGGGGGCTGCGGTGATGGCAGGGTAGTGTCGTCACTCGCCACCGTGACGTCACTCGACACCGTGACCAGATAGGGTAGCCACTTATTTGTTGGTTTGGTTTGTCTGCAGTTTTTATAGTATTTAATGGTTGTCTGCAGACACCAATTAGCGTTGTTTGTGCGTTGGTGGCATGGCAACGTCTCTGGCTACCGTAGTGATTATTTCTCCCGGGTCTGCTCCCTCTGATTATATAAATTATTACATAAACACGTGATACCATTACATAAATTACTGATTACATAAACACGTGATACCCCACTGAGGCGCGAAACCAGATACTTGGACCCCTTCTTCTCTGCAATAAGGCTTGACTACGGCTCGAGATGCAGCCAGGGCTGGTCGCCTATTCTTCGCTGTCGATTTTGCTTGTCTCCGTGTGGCCTGTACACTTATATTGGTAATGACTGTGTATCACCCTTGCCTCAGCTGGTCTATCCTAACATGTCCTGGCCTGGCCTGCCCTGTCTTGCCCCAAAATGCCCTGGCCTGTTCTGCTTTCCGTCGTCATACCTTGTCTTACCCTCCCCTCCCTACTCGGCCTTTCCATGCCCTGCCTTGCTCTGCCTTGCTCTGCCTTGCTCTGCCTTGCTCTGCCTTGCTCTGCCTTGCTCTGCCTTGCTCTGCCTTGCTCTGCCTTGCTCTGCCTGGCTCTGCCTTGCTCTGCCTTGCTCTGCCTTGCTCTGCCTTGCTCTGCCTTGCTCTGCCTTGCTCTGCCTTGCTCTGCCTTGCTCTGCCTTGCTCTGCCTTGCTCTGCCTTGCTCTGCCTTGCTCTGCCTTGCTCTGCCTTGCTCTGCCTTGCTCTGCCTTGCTTTGCCTTGCTTTGCCTTGCTCTGCCTTGCTCTGTCCTGCCTTGCTCTGCCCTGCCTTGCTCTGCCCTGCCTTGCTCTGCCCTGCTCTGCCCTGCTCTGCCCTGCTCTGCCCTGCTCTGCCCTGCTCTGCCCTGCTCTGCCCTGCTCTGCCCTGCTCTGCCCTGCTCTGCCCTGCTCTGCCCTGCTCTGCCCTGCTCTGCCCTGCTCTGCCCTGCTCTGCCCTGCTCTGCCCTGCTCTGCCCTGCTCTGCCCTGCTCTGCCCTGCTCTGCCCTGCTCTGCCCTGCTCTGCCCTGCTCTGCCCTGCTCTGCCCTGCTCTGCCCTGCTCTGCCCTGCTCTGCCCTGCTCTGCCCTGCTCTGCCCTGCTCTGCCCTGCTCTGCCCTGCTCTGCCCTGCTCTGCCCTGCTCTGCCCTGCTCTGCCCTGCTCTGCCCTGCTCTGCCCTGCTCTGCTCTGCCCTGCTCTGCCCTGCTCTGCCCTGCCCTGCTCTGCCCTGCCCTGCTCTGCCCTGCTCTGCCCTGCTCTGCCCTGCTCTGCCCTGCTCTGCCCTGCTCTGCCCTGCTCTGCCCTGCTCTGCCCTGCTCTGCCCTGCTCTGCCCTGCTCTGCCCTGCTCTGCCCTGCTCTGCCCTGCTCTGCCCTGCTCTGCCCTGCTCTGCCCTGCTCTGCCCTGCTCTGCCCTGCTCTGCCCTGCTCTGCCCTGCTCTGCCCTGCTCTGCCCTGCTCTGCCCTGCTCTGCCCTGCTCTGCCCTGCTCTGCCCTGCTCTGCCCTGCTCTGCCCTGCTCTGCCCTGCTCTGCCCTGCTCTGCCCTGCCCTGCTCTGCCCTGCCCTGCCCTGCCCTGCCCTGCCCTGCCCTGCCCTGCCCTGCCCTGCCCTGCCCTGCTTTGCCCTGCCCTGTCCTGATCTGCCCTGATCTGCCCTGATCTGCCCTGCTCTGCCCTGCTCTGCCCTGCCCTGCCCTGCCCTGCTCTGCCCTGCTCTGCCCTGCTCTGCCCTGCTCTGCTCTGCCCTGATCTTCCCTGATCTTCCCTGATCTTCCCTGATCTGCCCTGATCTGCCCTGCTCTGTCCTTCCCTGCCCTCCCCTGCTCTGCCATGCTCTGCCCTGATCTGCCCTGCTCTGCTCTGCCCTGCTCTGCCCTGCCCTGCCCTGCCCTGCCCTGCCCTGCCCTGCCCTGCCCTGCCCTGCTCTGCCCTGCTCTGCCCTGCTCTGCCCTGCTCTGCCCTGCTCTGCCCTGCTCTGCCCTGCTCTGCCCTGCTCTGCCCTGCTCTGCCCTGCTCTGCCCTGATCTGCCCTGTTCTGCCCTGCTCTGCCCTGCTCTGCCATGCTCTGCCCTGCCCTGCACTGCCCTGCACTGCCCTGCACTGCCCTGCACTGCCCTGCACTGCCCTGCACTGCCCTGCACTGCCCTGCACTGCCCTGCACTGCCCTGCACTGCCCTGCACTGCCCTGCACTGCCCTGCACTGCCCTGCACTGCCCTGCACTGCCCTGCACTGCCCTGCACTGCCCTGCACTGCCCTGCACTGCCCTGCACTGCCCTGCACTGCCCTGCACTGCCCTGCACTGCCCTGCACTGCCCTGCACTGCCCTGCACTGCCCTGCACTGCCCTGCACTGCCCTGCACTGCCCTGCACTGCCCTGCACTGCCCTGCACTGCCCTGCACTGCCCTGCACTGCCCTGCACTGCTCTGCACTGCCCTGCACTGCCCTGCCCTGCACTGCCCTGCACTGCCCTGCACTGCCCTGCACTGCCCTGCACTGCCCTGCACTGCCCTGCACTGCCCTGCACTGCACTGCCCTGCACTGCCCTGCACTGCCCTGCACTGCCCTGCACTGCCCTGCACTGCCCTGCACTGCCCTGCCCTGCCCTGCCCTGCCCTGCCCTGCTCTGCACTGCTCTGCACTGCTCTGCCCTGCCCTGCCCTGCCCTGCCCTGTCCTGTCCTGTCCTGTCCTGTCCTGTCCTGTCCTGCTCTGCTCTGCTCTGCTCTGCTCTGCTCTGCTCTGCTCTGCTCTGCTCTGCTCTGCTCTGCTCTGCTCTGCTCTGCTCTGCTCTGCTCTGCTCTGCTCTGCTCTGCTCTGCTCTGCTCTGCTCTGCTCTGCTCTGCTCTGCTCTGCTCTGCTCTGCTCTGCTCTGCTCTGCTCTGCTCTGCTCTGCTCTGCTCTGCTCTGCTCTGCTCTGCTCTGCTCTGCTCTGCTCTGCTCTGCTCTGCTCTGCTCTGCTCTGCTCTGCTCTGCTCTGCTCTGCTCTGCTCTGCTCTGCTCTGCTCTGCTCTGCTCTGCTCTGCTCTGCTCTGCTCTGCTCTGCTCTGCTCTGCTCTGCTCTGCTCTGCTCTGCTCTGCTCTGCTCTGCTCTGCTCTGCTCTGCTCTGCTCTGCTCTGCTCTGCTCTGCTCTGCTCTGCTCTGCTCTGCTCTGCTCTGCTCTGCTCTGCTCTGCTCTGCTCTGCTCTGCTCTGCTCTGCTCTGCTCTGCTCTGCTCTGCTCTGCTCTGCTCTGCTCTGCTCTGCTCTGCTCTGCTCTGCTCTGCTCTGCTCTGCTCTGCTCTGCTCTGCTCTGCTCTGCTCTGCTCTGCTCTGCTCTGCTCTGCTCTGCTCTGCTCTGCTCTGCTCTGCTCTGCTCTGCTCTGCTCTGCTCTGCTCTGCTCTGCTCTGCTCTGCTCTGCTCTGCTCTGCTCTGCTCTGCTCTGCTCTGCTCTGCTCTGCTCTGCTCTGCTCTGCTCTGCTCTGCTCTGCTCTGCTCTGCTCTGCTCTGCTCTGCCCTGCCCAATATCTGTCTGACCTCTGTTCCCGTCTGCCGTCAGGTGGAGGTGAAGCCGTACGTGCTTGATGACCAGATGTGTGACGAGTGCCAGGGCACCCGCTGCGCCGGCAAGTTCGCCCCCTTCTTCTGCGCCAACGTCACCTGCCTGCAGGTGGGAGTCAGCCGAGGACGGGGTGGGGGAGGGGGGCAGGGCGGCGGGGGTGGACTGTGGGTAGAGGATGGAGATGGAAGAGGTTCCTGCCTACAGGCGACATTCGACCAAGGACGACCCGGGGTAGGGGTAGGGGTAGGTAGAGGATACGGGGTAGAGGAGTGGTGCGTGGAGGGCGATAAGTTAGAAACAATTCATAGTGGGTGTAGGACAGCATCGCCAGACATTTGTGTTGCTTATTTGTGTTGATGGTGCGTAAGTGTGAAAGCTTGGAAGCTGGGTAAATGGCTAAGTGGTGAGTCATGTGTGTGACCGCGTCATCGTTGATTTACTATGGCTCCTCTGAGCTTGCCGCTACTGCCAGCCGCCTGGCAGTGACTGTGGGACGCACGACTGTTGACTGTGGCGCCCTCTATAACACCTGTGTGTGCTGCTGTGCCGTTCCAGTACTACTGCGAGCACTGCTGGGCCACGATCCACTCTCGGCCGGGGCGTGAGTTCCACAAGCCGCTGGTCAAGGAGGGCGCCGATCGGCCGCGCGCCGTGCCGTACCGCTGGTGCTAGAGGGCGCCACCGTACCGCTGGAGCCAGATGGCGCCACTGCAGCCAGACGGCGCCACTGGGCCCTACTAGCTACTAGATACTAGCTACTAGCTGGTGCCAGAGGACGCCCCCGGCCCGCGGTCAGCCGGCCAGGAGGCGGGCCTGCCCGCGGTCAGCCGGGATAGTCAGCAGGCGATCTGAGTCGCCGTACACCGGCGGCCAGACGTCTGTCACGGTTTCTCTCTCCCTCTCCGTATATCTCCCTCCCTCTCCACATCTATCTCTGTCTGCTCGCTCTATCTCGTTCTCTCCTCGTTAGGCTAGACGTGCGTGCAGTCTCCGGGCGTGTGATTTGTGCCATAGTCCAGTCCACGGGGCGGCGGCGCGAGGCGGTTGCGGCGGCGGCTAGCTGCCCATTGACGTTTTATACATATATCTGTGACATATTACATAGTAGTTGTTAGCCGCCGGGTACGGCCCTGCCACTGATGATTCCGGCCGGCCGCCACTTTGGATACCATTTTTTACCTTTTCACCGTTTTTGTATCGTCGCAATTGTAAATAGATTATGTACAAATCGCCGATATTTATACATCACTACGTGGGATTGAAATCGCATAGTTCCTCCTCCTTATTTTTGGGGTGGCGTTGTTTTGTATATGACGATGGCGCCGCGGCGCCCCGCGCGCCCGCGGCGCAGAGCTGGCTCCCGCCGCCGGTACCGCGCGGCGCTCTGCTCCGCTTCTCCATGTGACCGTGTTTTTACTAAGCTGGCCGCCCCGCCGCCGCCCCCGCCCCCGCCGCCGCCGCCCCGCCGCCGTGGGGGCGTGGCCCCCGGCGTCTGGCCGCCGACCACGCCCCCGCAACGCGCTGTTTTCTATTTATCCTCAATATTTGAAGTCATGGGGTTGGGAGTCGGGTCGCTCCGCCGCGCGGGCATATATTATGTATAGTAGGAGGTTCATGTGATAACTGTATTTATCCCTTATTGTGATTCAATCTAATTTATGCAATTAATTTTCTAGTTCAGACATTTATAATTACGCATGTTATCATCATTTAACCAGTGAGGCGTAGCTGTAGTTTCCCGGTATACCTGCGTACTCTGTGTGAGGTCTCCTCGCGACGCCACGACAGGGTGCACTTGTTAGACGTGTGGGCGCGCGCGTGCGTGTGGGTAGATGTGATTGACACGTGGCCCGTTTGACTGCTGGCTATCGCATGTCACTGGGACGTGTGTCCCAGGCGGTGCTGCTATGTGGGACATGACCCTGGGTAGCACTGCTATGCGGGACATGTCCCGTGGCAGCGCTGCCATGTGGGATGCGTCCCCTGGGTGGTACTGCTATGTGGGACATGTCCCGTGGGTGGTGCTGCTATACGGGACATGTGCTGTGTGAAGCGCGGCTATGTGGGACGCGTCCCGTGGTATGACTGCTATGTGGGACATGTCCCTTTAGGTACTGCGTGTGATGTGGCCCCGTAAGACTGGGACCGCGAGTCTCCACCGTGCGGCGACAGCGGTGGCGGCGGTACGGGGCGCTGACCCGGCCGCCGCCGCCGCCGCTGCCGCCGCAATCACCTTTCTCCGATGCGGGTCAGCAAGTCAAAAGCCGCGGGCGAAGCACGGCACGGCCGGGAATCAAAACTGCAGTCGGGTGCCGCGGCCGGGCCGGCCGGCGGCCCCGGGCCCAGTCAGAGGGCGTCAGAGGTCAGGTCGGTTGGCCGGGCCGACGCCAGTACGTGCCTGACCCGGGGCCGCCGCCGGCGCGGCCGCCTCTTGTTGGCTAGGTATAGGTGTGCGCAGCGGGTGGCGAGTCGTGTGTGTGTGTGTTCTCCTGTCACCGCGAAGAAGCTCCATAATCCGGGTCGGTTAAATTATCTACGCGCGCGCGGAGAGAGTCAGCAGGTTGTAAGCATAATGGAGTTGTTAGCCCCCCTCCAAGAGTAGCCGAGGCCGCGGTCGGACGCCCGGCCACCGCCAGTCGCTCGTTGTGCCGTCCCGTCCCGCCCCATGCCGAAACGCTTGTTTTCAGGGTAGCAATACGTGGGCATTAATTTGTAGTTTATTTTTCTACTAGTGCCACAGGGATCGGCCAGGCTCGGATCTAGACGCCCGCTGCACGTGTGCCGCCAGTCATCCCGCGGCCTGCTGCGTGCCCCCACCCCCTCCCATGTCTGTGGCAGTGCCGCGCGCTGCGTACGGAGAGGCAGTTTTGGTAGCGGCCGTGCCCTCTACGCCGTTAGCCCTTTGCGTGAAGTGCAACCCGAGGCGTAGCCGCGGGGTTTTGTACAAAAATTAAAGGTGTCATTCATTTATTTTCCTAGTCCAAGTACACTGCTAGCAGCATAGTTTTATAGTATGATTTTAGCAAATCGGAAGTGATTTTATAACGCTTCATAATTAGGGCGTGGCTCGTGAGCGGGTGTGTGTGTCGCGGATTGTACCGAGCGGCTGTGGTGTGTCCGCCGCGGCGAGCCAGCGTTTGTATTTCCATAGACGTTGCCCGTGTTGTCCGTTGTTACGTTGCTCGCCACTTGTTAGGGCGGGTCGGCGGACCGCCGCAGCCGCGCCGTTTGTTGTCTCGCGCCCGGCGGCGGTCCGCCTGGTGTGCATTTTCAGTCACCTTAGTTAGCGCGTCGTTTTGTAAGCCGTTTTCTAATTTTGTAGCGGCGCGCGCCGGCGGCGGCTGCGGGCGCCGGCTCGCCGCGCTGCTCGCGGCCTGCCGCCGGCATTCATTACACCTGTTCGGGGGACAGTTTACAGTTATTTTGTTGTGTCAGACGTTTTTATGTTTTGATAAATAATTACATAAATATCACAGAAATCGGTGTTTTCTTGGTGAGATGAGTGGAGCATGAAGTGAACTGCGACGAATGGTCTCGGACAGTTTGGATCGGTGACGAAGACGCGAAGCGGCTGATAATTATGAAATGCAAGGCGGCAGTGGGCTCGAATAAGGGGAACTCGAGGCCAGCGCACTCAGCGCTTACCCAGACACGGCAGACACCGCTTTCTGAATGCAAGTCTCCTTAGTCACAAGTCACAACAACGCCTGTACATTGGACGTCTGGGACGGGAATGAGTCTCAACGCCTTCTGAACACACAGCGCCGTCTTAGCCACCACAGCACCACCTTAGCCACCACAGCGCCGTCTTAGCCAACAAAGCACCGTCTTAGCAAACCACAGCGCCGTCTTAGCCACCACAGCGCCGTCTTAGCCAACACGACACCTTCTCAACGCAGCACACCGCCCTAGTTACTCACGCGGCGTAACTTTGTCAATTCCCGA
The DNA here is from genome assembly GCA_036785665.1 of Chirona hameri. NCBI lineage: Eukaryota > Metazoa > Arthropoda > Thecostraca > Balanomorpha > Balanidae > Chirona > Chirona hameri. The sequence goes on from JAXIVJ010002111.1 coordinate 109,744, forward strand.
CCGCTCCAGTGTACCCGAGTGACACTGCACTGGGTGGATAGCTCTGTGGTGAACACCGCTCACGGTTCTACGCTCTCCTTCCAGCCGCATTCAATGGTACCCGGACACGGTGGTATGAGTGAATAACGAAACTAACATAATGTAGTGGTCGAAACTCGGGAGGCTGGAGCGGGTATGATCACTGCTCCGTGTGGGAGGGAGGCTGGAGCGGGTATGATCACTGCTCCGTGTGGGAGGGAGGCTGGAGCGGGGTATGATCACTGCTCCGTGTGGGAGGGAGGCTGGAGCGGGTATGATCACTGCTCCGTGTGGGAGGGAGGCTGGAGCGGGGTATGATCACTGCTCCGTGTGGGAGGGAGGCTGGAGCGGGTATGATCACTGCTCCGTGTGGGAGGGAGGCTGGAGCGGGGTATGATCACTGCTCCGTGTGGGAGGGAGGCTGGAGCGGGTATGATCACTGCTCCGTGTGGGCGGGAGGCTGGAGCGGGGTATGATCACTGCTCCGTGTGGGCGGGAGGCTGGAGCGGGGTATGATCACTGCTCCGTGTGGTCGGGAGGCTGGAGCGGGTATGATCACTGCTCCGTGTGGGAGGGAGGCTGGAGCGGGGTATGTTCACTGCTCCGTGTGAGAGGGAGGCTGGAACGGGGTATGTTCACTGCTCCGTGTGGGAGGGAGGCTGGAGCGGGTATGATCACTGCTCCGTGTGGGCGGGGGGCTGGAGCGGGTATGATCACTGCTCCGTGTGGGAGGGAGGCTGGAGCGGGTATGATCACTGCTCCGTGTAGTCGGGAGGCTGGAGCGGGGTATGATCACTGCTCCGTGTGGGAGGGAGGCTGGAGCGGGTATGATCACTGCTCCGTGTGGGAGGGAGGCTGGAGCGGGTATGATCACTGCTCCGTGTGGGCGGGAGGCCTCCGTGTGGGCGGGGGCTGGAGCGGGGTATGTTCACTGCTCCGTGTGGGAGGGAGGCTGGAGCGGGTATGATCACTGCTCCGTGTGGGAGGGAGGCTGGAGCGGGTATGATCACTGCTCCGTGTGAGAGGGAGGCTGGAGCGGGTATGATCACTGCTCCGTGTGGGCGGGGGGCTGGAGCGGGTATGATCACTGCTCCGTGTGGGAGGGAGGCTGGAGCGGGTATGTTCACTGCTCCGTGTGGGCGGGAGGCCTCCGTGTGGGCGGGGGGCTGGAGCGGGGTATGATCACTGCTCCGTGTGGGCGGGAGGCTGGAGCGGGGTATGTTCACTGCTCCGTGTGAGAGGGAGGCTGGAGCGGGTATGATCACTGCTCCGTGTGGGCGGGAGGCTGGAGCGGGTATGATCACTGCTCCGTGTGGGCGGGAGGCTGGAGCGGGGTATGATCACTGCTCCGTGTGGGCGGGAGGCTGGAGCGGGTATGATCACTGCTCCGTGTGGAAGGGAGGCTGGAGCGGGGTATGATCACTGCTCCGTGTGGGCGGGAGGCTGGAGCGGGGTATGTTCACTGCTCCGTGTGGTCGGGGGGCTGGAGCGGGGTATGTTCACTGCTCCGTGTGGGAGGGAGGCTGGAGCGGGGCATGATCACTGCTCCGTGTGGGAGGGAGGCTGGAGCGGGGTATGATCACTGCTCCGTGTGGGCGGGAGGCTGGAGCGGGGTATGTTCACTGCTCCGTGTGGTCGGGAGGCTGGAGCGGGGTATGTTCACTGCTCCGTGTGGGAGGGAGGCTGGAGCGGGGTATGTTCACTGCTCCGTGTGGTCGGGGGGCTGGAGCGGGGTATGTTCACTGCTCCGTGTGGTCGGGAGGCTGGAGCGGGGTATGTTCACTGCTCCGTGTGGTCGGGAGGCTGGAGCGGGGTATGTTCACTGCTCCGTGTGGGCGGGAGGCTGGAGCGGGGTATGTTCACTGCTCCGTGTGGGCGGGGGGCTGGAGCGGGGTATGTTCACTGTTCCGTGTGAGCGGGAGGCTGGAGCGGGTATGATCACTGCTCCGTGTGGGCGGGAGGCTGGAGCGGGGTATGTTCACTGCTCCGTGTGGGCGGGAGGCTGGAGCGGGGTATGATCACTGCTCCGTGTGGGCGGGAGGCTGGAGCGGGTATGATCACTGCTCCGTGTGGGCGGGAGGCTGGAGCGGGGTATGTTCACTGCTCCGTGTGGGCGGGGGGCTGGAGCGGGGTATGTTCACTATTCCGTGTGGTCGGGAGGCTGGAGCGGGGTATGATCACCGCTCCGGGCGGCGGGAGGCTGGAGCGGGTATGATCACTGCTCCGTGTGGGCGGGAGGCTGGAGCGGGGTATGTTCACTGCTCCGTGTGGGCGGGGGGCTGGAGCGGGGTATGATCACTGCTCCGTGTGGGCGGGAGGCTGGAGCGGGGGATGATCACTGCTCCGTGTGGGAGGGAGACTGGAGCGGGGTATGTTCACTGCTCCGTGTGGGAGGGAGGCTGGAGCGGGTATGTTCACTGCTCCGTGTGGTCGGGGGGCTGGAGCGGGGTATGATCACTGCTCCGTGTGGTCGGGGGGCTGGAGCGGGGTATGATCACTGCTCCGTGTGGGCGGGAGGCTGGGGCAGGGTATGATCACTGCTCCGTGTGGGCGGGAGGCTGGAGCGGGGTATGATCACTGCTCCGTGTGGGCGGGAGGCTGGAGCGGGTATGATCACTGCTCCGTGTGGGCGGGAGGCTGGAGCGGGGTATGATCACTGCTCCGGGCGGCGGGAGGCTGGAGCGGGTATGATCACTGCTCCGTGTGGGCGGGAGGCTGGAGCGGGGTATGTTCACTGCTCCGTGTGGGCGGGGGGCTGGAGCGGGGTATGGGCGGGAGGCTGGAGCGGGGGATGATCACTGCTCCGTGTGGGAGGGAGACTGGAGCGGGGTATGTTCACTGCTCCGTGTGGGCGGGAGGCTGGAGCGGGTATGTTCACTGCTCCGTGTGGTCGGGGGGCTGGAGCGGGTATGATCACTGCTCCGTGTGGTCGGGGGGCTGGAGCGGGGTATGATCACTGCTCCGTGTGGGCGGGAGGCTGGGGCGGGGTATGATCACTGCTCCGTGTGGGCGGGAGGCTGGAGCGGGGTATGATCACTGCTCCGTGTGGGCGGGAGGCTGGAGCGGGTATGATCACTGCTCCGTGTGGGCGGGAGGCTGGAGCGGGGTATGATCACTGCTCCGTGTGGGCGGGAGGCTGGAGCGGGTATGATCACTGCTCCGTGTGGGCGGGAGGCTGGAGCGGGGTATGATCACTGCTCCGTGTGGGCGGGAGGCTGGAGCGGGGTATGATCACTGCTCCGTGTGGGCGGGAGGCTGGAGCGGGGTATGATCACTGCTCCGTGTGGGCGGGAGGCTGGAGCGGGTATGATCACTGCTCCGTGTGGGCGTGAGGCTGGAGCGGGGTATGATCACTGCTCCGTGTGGGCGGGAGGCTGGAGCGGGTATGATCACTGCTCCGTGTGGTCGGGGGGCTGGAGCGGGGTATGATCACTTCTCCGTGTGGGAGGGAGACTGGAGCGGGGTATGATCACTGCTCCGTGTGGGCGGGAGGCTGGAGCGGGGTATGTTCACTGCTCCGTGTGGGCGGGGGGCTGGAGCGGGGTATGATCACTGCTCCGTGTGGGCGGGAGGCTGGAGCGGGGTATGATCACTGCTCCGTGTGGTCGGGAGGCTGGAGCGGGGTATGATCACTGCTCCGTGTGGGCGGGAGGCTGGAGCGGGTATGATCACTGCTCCGTGTGGGAGGGAGGCTGGAGCGGGGTATGATCACTGCTCCGTGTGCCTGTGATCCGGGTGTGATTCCCCGAGTGATAGGCCCTGCAAGTGTTGTGGTCTGGCCGCCGCTATATTCTGTATTAGGGTGAGAGTTCCCGAATGAATAATGAATGAATGTTGTGCTGTCGAAAAACACAACAAATAACAGCGAAGTGGTCAGGACATCGAGCCACCACGGGCAACCCGTCACTGTGTATCCCTCAGGTCTCACAGGACGCCACCGATTCCCCGGCCACCAACCTCGCTGGCTCCCAGCATCCCTCTTCACTGCCGCTGGCACAGACCGGCCAGGACTGGTTCCCCTCGCTGGCTCCCAGCGTCCCTCTTCACTGCCGCTGGCACAGACCGGCTCCGTACGGGCCGGCCGGAGCGGCGGCCCCCCGTTTTAGGGCCGTCCGATGGCTGGCATAGCTCACCAGATACGGCGTCCGTAAAGCCTCAGAGACGCCGGCTTACGACATGGGAAGCTGTGACGCCACCCATACGGGCCATGCGGTCTAGTGGGGACACAGGCGCCCGCGCGGTTTACGACTCCTCTATGGGCGCTCCGGGCGATATTGAAGAAATGCTGGGCACAAAGCTGAAAGAGTCTGTGGTCCGTCTTACCAGCGTGTTCCATTTTAACGGTTGATTTTCTGCCAACTGGACTACAGCAATTCTTAATGAAAAGGCTTGGCGAATTTCATTTAAAGTTGCAATGCATCAAAGGCTGTCATGGAAACATGGTTTTCGGTATAATTGCCGAAAAACCGTGCCTTGCAATTGAATAAACCGAAACCATGGCTAACCGAATCAATGACGACACTAAAATTTGCAGCTACATTGCATTGGGCCATTGAGCATTCTGCAGTTGGCCGTAAGCAAAGGCGTCGTTAGCATTTATAGGCTGAATCTCCGTCATTTCACACAAAGTCCGTGCTCCACTGAAAAACCTTTGTATTTCGCACCCAAACACCGCGCGATGAACATGCTAACTGTGGCAGCCCAACACGGCATATCACAAATCCGGCCGCCGGTGGGGCAGCGTGCCTGGTCACGTTTGGACTGTAGTGTCCGCCATGCACTGGTAGAACATACGGCGTCCTCGGAGCCGGTGAAGGCGAGGTCACACCGGGGAATGTCTTATTAGCCAGGTGTCCCCTGGGCCGCAGCGTGCCAGTGAGCCGTTAGGATCGCCCGCCCGTCAATTCGATACATCAATGCGCCGTTTGATTCCACACGGGCGTGCGACACCACGAAGATGATACGCTGCCGAGACCGAGACGCGCATTTAGCGCCATCAATATCAGTATGGTTAGCCCTGCGTTCCCAACCCCATTGCGTTACAACGACTGTCTTCCCCGCGGCCTCCCCGCTATCACGGGTGCTCCTCTCCTCCTCTTCAGTCACTGGCCGGCAGGCGATCGACCCCGTCCCACAGCAGCCATACCTGTCACAGCAGCCAGTCATACCTGCCACCGGGACAGACCAACGAACAGCAGCGGATACCGTCTTCCAACATATAACCGCAACGCGGCTCTGATAGTCCAGCCACCTCCCGTCTCACTCCCACTCTCATCTCCCACCTTCCGCAACGCGTCTCTGAAAGTCCAGCCACCTCCCGTCTCACTCCCACTCTCATCTCCCACCTTCCGCAACGCGTCTCTGATAGTCCAGCCACCTCCCGTCTCACTCCCACTCTCATCTCCCACCTTCCGCAACGCGTCTCTGAAAGTCCAGCCACCTCCCGTCTCACTCCCACTCTCATCTCCCACCTTCCCTGCCTCCCACCGCCGCCGGCCTGCCCAGGGACCGCCGGCCTGTCCAGGGACCGCCGGCCTGTCCAGGGACCGCCGGCCTGACCGGGGACCGCCGGCCTGACCGGGGACCGCCGGCCTGACCGGGGACCGCCGGCCTGACCGGGGACCGCCGGCCTGACCGGGGACCGCCGGCCTGACCGGGGACCGCCGGCCTGGCCGGGGACCACCGGCCTGGCCGGGACTGCTGGTCGGGCTCTCCAGTGAGCCTACTCGCCCAGTGTCTCGAGGAAGGCTTGCAGCTCCTTGATCTGCGCAGTCAGCCGCTCCTTCAGCGTGTGGTTGGTCGTCTTGCCGAGCTTCTCTTGCATCACCTGCGGCAGGGACACAGGAGAGGCGGATGTCAGTTGTCGCAGAGTCGCCGTCGCAGACACCGGCAGGGACACAGGAGAGACGGATGTCAGCTGACGCAGAGTCGCCGTCGCAGACAGACGCGCCACCGGCAGACGCGCCATGCCTGAGGGGCTGAGGGGCGGGGACCAGACCAACCAAGAGATATTCAGGCTGGGTGACCAGAATGGCACTATCTGACGGGGAGCTTAGACCAGAGGTGAATCCAAAGTTGTTTGTTATTCGGTCCTCCTGGGCCCTACCGTCATTGATGTCGCACCACGGTACAGCAGAAAGGAGCGCGTTCGTTGAGAAAAAGCACGGTACAGCAGAAAGACCACGGTACAGCAGAAAGAACACGGTACAGCAGAAAGACCACGGTACAGCAGAAAGACCACGGTACAGCAGAAAGACCACGGTACAGCAGAAAGAACACGGTACAGCAGAAAGAACACGGTACAGCAGAAAGACCACGGTACAGCAGAAAGACCACGGTACAGCAGAAAGACCACGGTACAGCAGAAAGACCACGGTACAGCAGAAAGACCACGGTACAGCAGAAAGACCACGGTACAGCAGAAAGACCACGGTACAGCAGAAAGAACACGGTACAGCAGAAAGACCACGGTACAGCAGAAAGACCACGGTACAGCAGAAAGAACACGGTACAGCAGAAAGACCACGGTACAGCAGAAAGAACACGGTACAGCAGAAAGACCACGGTACAGCAGAAAGACCACGGTACAGCAGAAAGACCACGGTACAGCAGAAAGACCACGGTACAGCAGAAAGACCACGGTACAGCAGAAAGACCACGGTACAGCAGAAAGAACACGGTACAGCAGAAAGACCACGGTACAGCAGAAAGACCACGGTACAGCAGAAAGACCACGGTACAGCAGAAAGAACACGGTACAGCAGAAAGACCACGGTACAGCAGAAAGACCACGGTACAGCAGAAAGACCACGGTACAGCAGAAAGACCACGGTACAGCAGAAAGAACACGGTACAGCAGAAAGAACACGGTACAGCAGAAAGACCACGGTACAGCAGAAAGACCACGGTACAGCAGAAAGACCACGGTGCAGCAGAAAGACCACGGTACAGCAGAAAGACCACGGTACAGCAGAAAGACCACGGTACAGCAGAAAGGAGCGCGTCCGTGGAGAAAGAGCAGGATAAAACACGACTCATCCACCACATAGGAGCATTAATGGTCGGACACTGGCTGGTGAGTCGGTGCATGACCTAGAGCTAATTTTATCCAGCCGTCACCTCTGAGCCCGGACCAAGGCGGATCAAGCCAGAACGAACCGGAGTCAGCCGGCACTGGCCGGTACCGACCGGCTCCGACTGGCCCTGACCGGGCAGAGCCGGACAGAGCCAGGCCAAGCCGATTCAGAGCATGTCTCTGGGACCCGGGGGCCGGGCTGTGAGTTAATGCTGTCCGCAATGCCCGCAATGTCCGGTCCGGTCCGGTCCGGTCCGGTCCGGTCCGGTCCGGTCCGGTCCGGTCCGGTCCGGTCCGGTCCGGTCCGGTCCGGTGACCGGTCTGATCCAGTCTCGTACGGTCTGGCCCGGTTTGCTCCCGTCTGCTGCGATGTACGTTTGATCAGGTCCGCTCGTAGTCCCGTATGACCCGGCGAGCCCCGGGTCGGTGTCCGGGGTCAGCTAGTACCGGCTGCGTACCGCAGGGGGTTAGCCAGCCGCGGTGCCGGCGGCCCAGCTGTGTACCCACCTGTATGTTCACTCGACAGCCGGGTACGTTGTGCAGGATGCGAATATGCTTGTCGCCGGTTGTCAGCAGGTAGCGGCTGGTCGGGTCGAACATCATGCATGTGATCGGACCTGCGCAGAAGACGGGGGGGGGGGGGACGGGACGGGACGGGTGAGCAGCGCCAAACGCACCCACAGACTATGTTATATAGATGTCGCTACTGGTATTATTATTCGTCAAGCACGCTGGTACCGTCAGGCCAAAATTACCAGTCCAGGTATCAATTAAATACGATCGTTGGTAACTCAGCATTTTAATGCACTTTTTCCTGGAAGATGACGCTCAACACGTTAGTAACACGTTTAAACACGGTATTTATAAACAAGATCCCATAAGCTGTTTCAAATTTCCATGCCGCATTTCCA
>JAXIVJ010002112.1:0-117741 GCA_036785665.1 Chirona hameri
CCGGTGACTGCAGCGCCGCTGCCCGTGACGCAGGATCTGCTGGACCTGGTGTTATGCAGTGTACGGGTGGCCAAAGTTGTAGCACAACCAGGGTGCAACAAGGCGTAACAAGGTCAATGCTGGGCTAGTTCAACATTATTTCTGGTTAGAACATTAACCATGGGGTCACGCTGGCTCATTTCCCGCACCTCAGTAGCGGTCAGCAGCTGAGAAACCACTTATGGAACAAAAATTACTATATCGCTCAATAGATGGCGCTGAAAGCGGTGGCTGTGGAAGTATTGAATAGCACTTCCAGTAAATGCGTTACTGCGATGAAATAAATGTGTTAGGTAAAATACGACACGGCGAGTATAGGAAAAATGTAACAACAAAAAATGTGCGAAAACTATTTACTTCACAATCTGCCTGGTTGATGCAGAAACCCATATCATTGCTCATAAATCGTGTATGCGCTAAGTTAAAACGCAGTTGTGGGGGAAAAAGAACCAACCATGTTGTTTTGCACGTCGAGACGCATGGGTAAAGCTCCGAAAACCTGGAAAAAGTCGAAAAGTTGCAAAATGGCGGACTCTGATGAGCATCAAATGATGATATTGGTGACTTAAACTCCGCAAAAGAATCGGCGTACATGTGGCTCAAGTTAATTTCCCAAAAGCCTATTCAGATGCATTAACGACACTAGCGCCACCTACTATCGTGTGCAATGGTAGGTTTCGCTGCTTTTGAACCCATGTTGAATTAATGCAAATCCACGTTTCCAAACTAAAACCATGCGAAATGTAAAATAAGTTCCAAAAATCACAGCATCTTTGATTAAAATCACTTACACTGCAGTATTAGCATAAGGGTCAATGAATCCCGACATATTAGCCAATGGCAGTGAAACGTTGTGCAAGTTTGCCTTCTTGCTAAACTCTGCAGCGACATGATTTGTATGCTATTTACTTCTCTGTCAAGGTGACATCACAGCATTGCTTTTAAAAACATCATGAAGCGACCCTTTTCTTACGTCGAAACATCATAGGTACAAAACAACGACTCGACCACTCGTATGCCGTCAGCGCGAACGTCCCGAAACGTGCATGAAATAATCAAACTCAGCTGCCGTTCTGAAACTTGGAAGTTGGAGCGGCTGCAATGGGCCGACAAAGAACTTAAGCCCAACGGGAAAAGGTCACTCACCCCACAACACATTCAAAGACACACACAATTATACAGTTTGTAGTGTAGAGCCACGGCCCAGATATACAGTCTGTAGTGTAGAGCCACGGCCCAGATATACAGTCTGTAGTGTACAGCCACGGCCCCAGATATACAGTCTGTAGTGTACAGCCACGGCCCAGATATACAGTCAGTAGTGTACAGCCACGTTCCAGATATACAGTCTGTAGAGTCTACAGACTGTATATCTGGAACGTGGCTGTACACTACAGACTGTATATCTGGGCCGTGGCTCTACACTACAAACTGTATAATTGTGTGTGTCTGTGAATGTGTTGTGGGGTGAGTGACCTTTTCCCGTTGGGCTTAAGTTCTTTGTCGGCCCATTGCAGCCGCTCCAACTTCCAAGTTTCAGAACGGCAGCTGAGTTTGATTATTTCATGCACGTTTCGGGACGTTCGCGCTGACGGCATACGAGTGGTCGAGACGTGTTGTTTTGTACCTATGATGTTTCGACGTAAGAAAAGGGTCGCTTCATGATGTTTTTAAAAGCAATGCTGTGATGCCACCTTGACAGAGAAGTAAATAGCATACAAATCATGTCACTGCAGAGTTTAGCAAGAAGGCAAACTTGCACAACGTTTCACTGAAATTGGCTAATATGTCGGGATTCATTGACCCTTATGCTAATACAGTGTCCCAAAAGTTGTCAATTTGGGTGGGAAATGACACCCAAATGTGAATAATTGTCCACTCTCACTCCCCATTTAGGAGTTAATTGTCCACTCTCAAATTAAGAATTGTGGTATTCTGACATAAATATTGACTAAAAATGCATTATTTCAACGAAAACTACTGCTTTTCAGATTCAAAACAAAAATCAATATTGTACCATTTTCTAAATATTTTTGCACTCTCATGGTCTTCTTTGGCTCGGATTTTCCACTCCGACACCCAAACAAAAATGTTTTTTGGGACACTGTGCTAATCATGGAAATTATTTTAATCAAAGATGCTGATATTTTGGAACTCATTTTCAATTTCGCCAGGTTTCTCTTTCGAACGCGTGGATTTGCATTAATTAAACATCGGTTCAAAAGCAGCGAAACCTATTATTACACACGATAGTAGGTGGCGCTAGTGTCGTCAATGCATCTGAATCAGGCTTTTAGAAGATTGACTTTAGCCACATGTACGCCTATTCTTTTGCGGAGTTTTAGCCACCAATCATCTTTTAACGCCCATGCGCCAAAGAATAACACATTTTTTGATGATCCAAAATGAAAAGTTTAATGGTGACACACCCTGCAGTGTCTACGGACGTGTATTTTACGTACGTCAACATTTTGGATAATACACGAAAAGATCGATCCAAGATCTAAGTGGCGGCGGGATCCAGATTCTTGGAAGTTTATCTCTAGTCCCTTTTGGGACCCCCGCGCGTCATGTCTGATTGCAGTCAAATAAAACACAACGTTTTATATTAAGCGCTGTATATGACGGAGAACAATGTCCAGCTGGTAGCCTGCGGAGTCCGGTTAGATATTGTCCCGCTGTAGGCGCCATATAAGACGTCACTGCCAGGTGCAGACCAGAGACCCCAAAAGATTGGCTCACTTCACATCGCCCACATGAGAAACCTGACCGGACATGTTAAAAAGGGACGTGAACGTGCAACAAGTATCGAGAAACGGGCTCTCATGATGAAGATGATGATGATGATGATGATGATGATGATGATGATGATGATGATGATGATGATGATGATGATGATGATGATGATGATGATGATGATGATGATGATGATGATGATGATGATGATGATGATGATGATGATGATGATGATGATGATGATGATGATAATAATGATTAGGGGCGCCGCAGCTCCTCAGGATATGTGGCTCCCATGAGAAACAGGCTCTCAATACTCTAAAGCATAGCGTGCATTAATTTCTTCAGACTCTCTGAGAAAAATGAAGGGGTTTGCAGCCATATATATATATATAACCTGTCACCCTAGGGGAAGAGATACGTGGGGCTTACATCTCTTCGTGTGTTGAGGGAACAATTGAAAAATGGAATCAGCGGACTCAACTTATCCCCGTTATGCCACCCATGTCCTGAAAACAATCGGGGTTCACTGCCTGCCCCCCCCCCCCTGCCCTGCCCTGCCCTGCCCTGCCCTGCCCCCCCCCCCCCCCCCTGCCCTGCCCTGCCCTGCCCTGCCCTGCCCTGCCCCCCCCCCCCCCCCCCCCCCCACCCCTGCCCTCTCCCTTCAACACTGACACATGACGGGAATACGTCGAGTCCGTTGATTCAAACCTGTACAAGCCCGCGCCCTGTCCGATGCAGTGCGGCCGCCGAGGCTCCCGCGACCAAGAAGGCGGAGCTACCAGTCAGTCAATCTCGCGAGAGGTCCGGAGCGGTGACGTCATACTCTCTGCGGCTCCGCAGTTTCTCGGGAGCAGCCGCAAAACAACTTTTTTAAGACATAAATGGCGCGCGTCCGGCAAAGTTTGCGCATTGTCTCGTGGACCTCTTCGCTCACTGGAAGTTATTTACCCGAACATGACAACTGGAACTTGAGTATTCATGTACATTAGTGGATGAGTACAACAAACAGGATTTACCGGTGCCTATTGGTTGTGAACGTCGCACGCGCCATCAGCAGCAGCAAAGGTGTCCAAAGTGGTTCACAAATATCTCGGCTTTTGGCCGCGGGAGCCGGCCGCGGCGGACGCATAGCATCGAGCATGGGTGTGGCTGAGGGTCGGGCAGTGAGCGTTCTCACCTGGTGTCGACCCGTCCTCCACAGCACCGCTACCGCCCATCCCCTGCTGTGACGGACCCGGCAGAGGCGGCAGCGACGGCAGCGACGGCAGCACGCCGTACTGGTGGCCCGGGAACGATAGCGCTGTGAAACACGGACATAGGGAACGTCTAAATACGGACATACGGAACGTCTAAATACGGACATGTGGACCGTCTAAGTACGGGCATATGGACGCATAAATACGTATAGGTGGCCCGCCTAAATACGGGCATATGGACCGTCTAAATACGGACATGTGGCCCGTCTAAATACGGACAGGTGGCTTGTCTAAATACGGGCATATGGACCGTCTAAATACGGACATGTGGAACGTCACGGCTGTGAAATACGCGACAGGTGGAACGTCACGGTGGAAATACGGACAGATGGAACGTCACGGTGGAAATACGGACAGGTGGAACGAGACGGTGGAAATACGAGCAGTACGTCACTATATGGCTTACACAAGTAAATCGTTATACGACCGAAATACGGACACCGGGAACGAAATAGCTGAAATACGGAAAGTAGAGAGATAAGGCACATGGAACATGGAACATGGACAAGTGGAGAGATGATGACACAATGGAACATGGAACACGGACACGTGGAGAGATGATGACACAATGGAACATGGAACACGTGGAAAGATGATGACACAATAGACTGATACGGCTGAACAAATGGATACACAGGAGGAGACCCGGCCGACACTCGGGCATATCGATCAGTACGGCTGAAATACGCGCACTGATGGAATAGCATGCTGCTTCAACACCAACACAGATCATGATAAAGATTAAATGTGGACATAGGGACACCATACTGTTGAAACGCTTTACAGGTAACCCCCATGCTGTTGAGACATCGAAAAAACCGGGACACCAAATAACTCCAGTGCAACTAAACAAACGTGAGTTCGCACCATCCAAGCAGCACTAGAGCCCCATCCAAGCACTGATCCACCAGCAGAACTTCCGCCAGCTCTCACACCCGGCCCCATTCAATTTCGCTAGGTGCGCCACAGGTCTGCTCAGTATCGGGTCTGAGACCATGCACCATGATGACCAAATTCAGAAATGTTCGGGGTAGGGAGGACGGATATTACTTAATGATATCAGAAATGATAGCATGAAAAGCAGAGTCCAGCTCAGATGGCATTACAACTCTGGCTGCCCTGCCCACATCGCTGAGTTTGGCCACCACGCTATGCAGTATGTATCCGAATACAGCATCGTCTACCACTCCTGCACTGCCAAATGACCGCTCACAATGTGAAGAGACATCTATCCACTCACCATGTGAAGAGACATCATATATTCACTCACCATGTGATGAGACATCATATATCCACTCACCATGTGAAGAGACATCATATATTCACTCACCATGTGAAGAGACATCATCTATCCACTCACCATGTGAAGAGACATCAGCTATCCACTCACCATGTGATGAGACATCATCTATCCACTCACCATGTGAAGAGACATCATATATTCACTCACCATGTGATGAGACATCTATCCACTCACCATGTGAAGAGACATCATCTATCCACTCACCATGTGATGAGACATCATCTATCCACTCACCATGTGAAGAGACATCATATATTCACTCACCATGTGATGAGACATCAGCTATCCACTCACCATGTGATGAGACATCATATATTCACTCACCATGTGATGAGACATCAGCTATCCACTCACCATGTGAAGAGACATATATTCACTCACCATGTGATGAGACATCAGCTATCCACTCACCATGTGATGAGACATCATATATTCACTCACCATGTGATGAGGCATCATCTATCCACTCACCATGTGATGAGACATCACATATTCACTCACCATGTGCTGACGGCGTCGATGGAGGTCCCGTCAGTCCGCCGTAGCCACCTTCATACTCGGCCAGCTGGCCCAGCGCCGCGTCCAGACTGCTCTCTCCTCCATCGTCTCCGTCACTGATGTCCACCTTCTCCACCTTGATCCCCTCTGCCTCCGCCTCTGCCGCCGCCGCCGCCGCCGCCGCTGACGCCGCTGACGGTACCGGAGGCTGCCGCGGTGGCGGGGGCGGCGCGTCGCCCGAGGCGGACGCCAACGTCGACCGGTCCGCCGCGGCAGGCGACGCAGCCGGCGGCGGAGGGGGAGGGGAGGGCGCAGACTGGTTCGATGACCCGGACAGCAGTATGGGCGTCTCGGGCCGGCCGGCGGGGCCGGCGGGGGAGGCGGCCGGCCGGCCGGCGGGGGAGGCGGCCGGCCGGGACCAGCCGGGGGAAGGCGGCGCCGGAGCCGGCCCCGAGGACAGAGGCGCGTCCCCGCAGTCCGAGACGCGGCGACGCTTCAGAGGGGGGCTGAAGGCGCGTGGAGGGACCGGCGGTCGCGGCGGCTCCCGCGCAGGGCGAGACGAGGCGGCAGGCACAGGGTCCGGCGGCTGGCGAGGGGGAGAGACGTGAGACACGGGACACGACAAACAGGACACGAGGCACACGAGACACGGCAGACAGGAGTACACGAGGCACACCAGACACGGCAGACAGGAGCACACGAGGCACACCAGACACGGCAGACAGGAGCACACAAGGCACACCAGACACGGCAGACAGGAGTACACGAGGCACACCAGACACGGCAGATAGGAGTACACGAGACACACCAGACACGGCAGACAGGAGCACACGAGGCACACCAGACACGGCAGACAGGAGCACACGAGGCACACCAGACACGGCAGACAGGAGCACACGAGGCACACCAGACACGGCAGACAGGAGCACACGAGGCACACCAGACACGGCAGATAGCACACGAGACACACCAGACACGGCAGACAGGAGCACACGAGACACACCAGACACGGCAGACAGGAGCACACGAGGCACACCAGACACGGCAGACAGGAGCACACGAGACACACCAGACACGGCAGATAGCACACGAGACACACCAGACACGGCAGACAGGAGTACACGAGGCACACGAGACACGGCAGACAGGAGTACACGAGACACACCAGACACGGCAGACAGGAGCACACGAGGCACACCAGACACGGCAGACAGGAGCACACGAGGCACACCAGACACGGCAGACAGGAGCACACGAGGCACACCAGACACGGCAGACAGGAGCACACGAGGCACACCAGACACGGCAGATAGCACACGAGACACACCAGACACGGCAGACAGGAGCACACGAGACACACCAGACACGGCAGACAGGAGCACACGAGGCACACCAGACACGGCAGACAGGAGCACACGAGACACACCAGACACGGCAGATAGCACACGAGACACACCAGACACGGCAGACAGGAGTACACGAGGCACACGAGACACGGCAGACAGGAGTACACGAGGCACACCAGACACGGCAGACAGGAGCACACGAGACACACCAGACACGGCAGACAGGAGCACACGAGGCACACGATACACGGCAGACAGGAGCACACGAGGCACACCAGACACGGCAGACAGGAGTACACGAGGCACACCAGACACGGCAGACAGGAGTACACGAGGCACACCAGACACGGCAGACAGGAGCACACGAGGCACACCAGACACGGCAGACAGGAGCACACGAGGCACACCAGACACGGCAGACAGGAGCACACGAGGCACACCAGACACGGCAGACAGGAGTACACGAGGCACACCAGACACGGCAGACAGGAGTACACGAGGCACACCAGACACGGCAGACAGGAGTACACGAGGCACACCAGACACGGCAGACAGGAGTACACGAGGCACACCAGACACGGCAGACAGGAGCACACGAGACACACCAGACACGGCAGACAGGAGTACACGAGGCACACCAGACACGGCAGACAGGAGTACACGAGACACACCAGACACGGCAGACAGGAGTACACGAGGCACACCAGACACGGCAGACAGGAGCACACGAGGCACACCAGACACGGCAGATAGCACACGAGACACACCAGGCACGGCAGACAGGAGCACACGAGGCACACCAGACACGGCAGATAGCACACGAGGCACACCAGACACGGCAGACAGGAGCACACGAGGCACACCAGACACGGCAGATAGCACACGAGACACACCAGACACGGCAGACAGGAGCACACGAGGACACCAGACACGGCAGATAGCACACGAGGCACACCAGACACGGCAGACAGGAGCACACGAGACACACCAGACACGGCAGACAGGAGCACACGAGGCACACCAGACACGGCAGACAGGAGTACACGAGGCACACGAGACACGGCAGACAGGACACGAGGCACACCAGACACGGCAGACAGGAGTACACGAGGCACACCAGACACGGCAGACAGGAGTACACGAGGCACACCAGACACGGCAGACAGGAGCACACGAGGCACACCAGACACGGCAGACAGGAGCACACGAGGCACATGAGACACGGCAGACAGGAGTACACGAGGCACACCAGACACGGCAGACAGGAGTACACGAGACACACCAGACACGGCAGACAGGAGCACACGAGGAACACCAGACACGGCAGATAGCACACGAGGCACACCAGACAGGAGCACACGAGACACACGAGACACGGCAGACAGGAGTACACGAGGCACACCAGACACGGCAGACAGGAGCACACGAGGCACACCAGACACGGCAGACAGGAGCACACGAGGCACACCAGACACGGCAGACAGGAGCACACGAGGCACACCAGACACGGCAGACAGGAGCACACGAGACACACCAGACACGGCAGACAGGAGCACACGAGGCACATGAGACACGGCAGTAAAATGGCAGTCGGGCAGAAACAGCAGGCGTACAGGCCTATAGTCTTGTTAATCTTATTTGAAGTATTGATATCCAGCAAATGTTCAGAGAGAAGAAAACACTCCAGTAACCTCTGAAAGAGAGCACCAACCTGCTCTCCACTTTCAGCATAAATATTGGTAAGGTAAGGTAATTCGGTTTTTCGGGCATGACGTGATTGACCTGCAGGTGAGATGAGCATGATGTTGCCGGCAGGGTGAGATTCTCACCTTCTCCTCCTCCCCACTGAGTCCCCTGATCTGCAGCATCTCTGCCGTCTTGATGAAGCTGGCCAGCTGGCTCTGCGCCACGTTCACGCTGCCCTTGTACATAAACTCCACAATGGCAGTCAGGTCTGCCAATGATGTGTCCTTCAGAAAAATCACCATCTGCTGGCATGGTGTGTTCTGGAACATGGATGGATGGTGGTGGTGGATCAGGCATACTCAGGGTTATAACAAGCATTTCTAACTTTAATGTGATGTGATATTATGATGCGCTTTTGAGTGATTCTACCAGATCATTCCAGATTCTACCAGATCATTCCAGATTCTACCAGATCATTCAGCAGATTGAAATAAAGTAAACCACAGTTACAGGCGTATATTACATATTTAACCACAACAAACGCATATGAATAGAATGTCTAAGGTGGGACATATGTTGTCATACAAACACAGTTCATCTCTTGTGCAGCGCTCTTCTACAACAGCAGCTCAAAGTGTCCACCCTCCTCCGCGCAGCAAAGCTCGGCTCGGCGTCGGGTGTGACGCACCATCCGCCTCAGCTGGTCCTCGTCCATGTTGCCGGCGAAGTTTTCCACGATCGCATTCAGCTGCTTCAGGGTCCCCGACTTGCGACTGACGACCTCATCCACGGCTTGAGGCGCGAAGCTGAAGTCCAGGCAGGACAGATCCGGACTGTATGGTGACCAATGATGTCAAGTCCTGCGGGAGATCAGCTGATCGCCGAACTTCGACCTCAGGAACTGCATCACTGAGGGTGTGACGTGTGAAGGTGTGCCATCCTGCTGAAACCAGTACTCTCTCAGGTTGTTTGGGCACCAACATTAGCTGACGTCATGGCGCCTTCACACGTCACACCCTCAGTGATGCAGTTCCTGAGGTCGAAGTTCGGCGATCGGCTGATCTCCCGCAGGACTTGACATCATTGGCCACCATACAGCCCGGATCTGTCATGCCTGGACTTCAGCTTCGGGCCTCAAACCGTGGATGAGGTCGTCAGTCGCAAGTCCCGGACCCTGAAGCAGCTGAATGCGATCGTGAAAAACTTCGCCGGCAACATGGACGAGGACCAGCTGAGGCGGATGGTGCGTCACACCCGACGCCGAGCCGAGCTTCGCTGCGCGGAGGAGGGTGGACACTTTGAGCTGCTGTTGTAGAAGAGCGCTGCACAAGAGATGAACTGTGTTTGTATGACAACATATGTCCCACCTTAGACATTCTATTCATATGCGTTTGTTGTGGTTAAATATATAATATACGCCTGTAACCATGGTTTACTTTATTTCATTCTCCAATATCACCCTGTAGTAAAGTGGAGAAAATAAAGAAAAGAAAATACAACCATATCCAGAAGTCGAACTTTAAACGCACACAGCAGCATCTGTGTTGCAACTTATTGATGGCTAACTGACAATCAACTGGGGATTCAACTGGGGATCAACTGGGGATCAACTGGAGATCAACTGGAGATCAACTGGGGATCAACTGGGGATCAATTGGAGATCAACTGGGGATCAACTGGGGATCTGTCGGTGAATATTTCACTGCACACCACAGCTCACACCAGTGTCAAAGTTATTCACCACATGGCACTGCATAGCCGTGTGATCACCACAAATATGATCACACCAAGCCAGGGATCACTACAGTTGTGTTCACACCAAGCCAGGGATCACTACAGTTGTGCATGCTACTGTCGCCCACCTTCAGAACGTCCCTGAAGTACGGGCTGCACGCTGAGAGCATCATCCTGTGAGCCCGCACCCGCTGCCCCTCGCAGCAGAGGGTGATATCCACCAGCTCCCCGCCGGCCCGCAGCTGGTCGAACACTGAGGTGACGCTGCCCTGGAAGCCATCCCACTTGAGGCAGAATTTCTGACTATCCATTGTCTGTAACAGAGGGAGGTGTAGCACTTCTGACTATCCATCAGAGGGAGAAAGTGTAGCACTTCTGACTATCCATCAGAGGGAGAAAGTGTAGCACTTCTGACTATCCATCAGAGGGAGAAAGTGTAGCACTTCTGACTATCCATCAGAGGGAGAAAGTGTAGCACTTCTGACTATCCATCAGAGGGAGAAAGTGTAGCACTTCTGACTATCCATCAGAGGGAGAAAGTGTAGCACTTCTGACTATCCATCATAGGGAGAAGGTGTAGCACTTCTGACTTTTCATCAGAGGGAGAAAGTGTAGCACTTCTGAATATCCATCATAGGGAGAAAGTGTAGCACTTCTGACTATCCATCAGAGGGAGAAGGTGTAGCACTTCTGACTATCCATCAGAGGGAGAAAGTGTAGCACTTCTGACTATTGATTGTCTAACAGAGGGAGAAAGTGTAGCACTTCTGACTATTAATTGTCTGTAACAGAGGGAGAAAGTGTAGCACTTCTGACTATCCATCGGAGGGAGAAAGTGTAGCACTTCTGACTATTAATTGTCTGTAACAGAGGGAGAAGGTGTAGCACTTCTGACTATTAATTGTCTGTAACAGAGGGAGAAAGTGTAGCACTTCTGACTATTAATTGTCTGTAACAGAGGGAGAAAGTGTAGCACTTCTGACTATTCATCAGAGGGAGAAAGTGTACCACTTCTGACTATTCATCAGAGGGAGAAAGTGTACCACTTCTGAATATCCATCAGAGGGAGAAGGTGTAGCACTTCTGACTATCCATCATAGGGAGAAAGTGTAGCACTTCTGACTATTGATTGTCTAACAGAGGGAGAAAGTGTAGCACTTCTGACTATTAATTGTCTGTAACAGAGGGAGAAAGTGTAGCACTTCTGACTATCCATCGGAGGGAGAAAGTGTGGCACTTCTGACTATTAATTGTCTGTAACAGAGGGAGAAGGTGTAGCACTTCTGACTATTAATTGTCTGTAACAGAGGGAGAAAGTGTAGCACTTCTGACTATTAATTGTCTGTAACAGAGGGAGAATGTGTAGCACTTCTGACTATCCATCAGAGGGAGAAAGTGTAGCACTTCTGACTATCCATCAGAGGGAGAAAGTGTAGCACTTCTGACTATTAATTGTCTGTAACAGAGGGAGAAGGTGTAGCACTTCTGACTATCCATCAGAGGGAGAAAGTGTAGCACTTCTGACTATTCATCAGAGGGAGAAAGTGTAGCACTTCTGACTATCCATCATAGGGAGAAGGTGTAGCATTTCTGACTATCCATCAGAGGGAGAAGGTGTAGCACTTCTGACTATTCATCAGAGGGAGAAAGTGTAGCACTTCTGAATATCCATCAGAGGGAGAAGGTGTAGCACTTCTGACTATTCATCAGAGGGAGAAAGTGTAGCACTTCTGACTATCCATCATAGGGAGAAGGTGTAGCACTTCTGACTATCCATCATAGGGAGAAGGTGTAGCACTTCTGACTATCCATCAGAGGGAGAAGGTGTAGCACTTCTGACTATCCATCAGAGGGAGAAGGTGTAGCACTTCTGACTATTCATCATAGGGAGAAAGTGTAGCACTTCTGACTATCCATCATAGGGAGAAGGTGTAGCACTTCTGACTATCCATCAGAGGGAGAAAGTGTAGCACTTCTGACTATCCATCATAGGGAGAAGGTGTAGCACTTCTGACTTTTCATTGTCTGTAACAGAGGGAGAAGGTGTAGAACTTCTGACTGTTAATTGTCTGTAATCGAGGGAGAATGTGTAGCACTTCTGACTTTCATTGTCTGTAACAGAGGGAGAAGGTGCAGCACATCTGACTATTAATTGTCTAACAGAGGGAGAAAGTGTAGCACTTCTGACTATAAATTGTCTGTAACAGAGGGAGAAGGTGTAGCACTTCAGACTATTAATTGTCTGTAACAGAGGGAGAAGGTGTAGCACTTCAGACTATTAATTGTCTCTAACAGAGAGAGAATGTGTAGCACTTCTGACTATTAATTATCTCTAACAGAGGGAGAATGTGTAGCACTTCTGACTATTCATTGTCTGTAACAGAGGGAGAAGGTGTAGCACTTCTGACTATCCATCAGAGGGAGAAAGTGTAGCACTTCTGACTATCCATCAGAGGGAGAAGGTGTAGCACTTCTGACTATTCATTGTCTGTAACAGAGGGAGAAGGTGTAGCACTTCTGACTATCCATCAGAGGGAGAAAGTGTAGCACTTCTGACTATTCATTGTCTGTAACAGAGGGAGAAGGTGTAGCACTTCTGACTATCCATCAGAGGGAGAATGTGTAGCACTTCTGACTATTCATTGTCTGTAACACAGGGAGAAGGTGTAGCATTTCTGACTATTCATCAGAGGGAGAAAGTGTAGCACTTCTGTCATCCATAACACAACATTGTGAATGTCTTTGTTAGTGTCTAGCATTGGAAAGGGGGCTATGTTTCATGACACCCACTGATACATTAGTTTGCATAATATACACATTTGATAGGAAATGTCACAATAAGTAGCAACAGATGTCCTAACCCAAACCATGATCAGAAGATTCAGGACACTGCAACTATTTATAATATAAATAATTGAAAAATATCACTGCACCCCCTGCTAGCAGTTTTCTAGAATAGCACATTATGTAAATTAATCCCTGGATCAGTAGAATTCATAGTATATATGATACTGGGCAGGACATTTTGTGGTAAATATGCTTGTGATAGCTGATTTTGCATATTGTAAGGTAAGAAATGCTTCCAAGAGGCTATGTATACATTTAATGTTAGCATGGATAGTGGTATTATATTGTCATTTTAAACATGGTAAATCATAGGTGATGATGTAATAAAATGTCTACAAATGGTTTGGTTAAACGTCCATTGGAGCTAGTGTATGGGACAAAGTCAAAGAAAGCATGCTAGTTACAAAGCAAGCATTGAGGCTTTGTGAGGGTGCAACTGCTGGGAAAACAGACGACATTGCCACGATAGGGTAAAAGTCCTATCTCCGGACACATCCTAACCTCAAACCTTTCACAATATCAGAGTGTAGATAATACCAATGCACACCGCTTTAGTGCATCTGTATTGTTTACATTCTGATAGCATGACAAGTCTGAGGTTAAGACGTGTGCAGGGCCACAGCAATTTACCCTAGTCTCAGGAAACATGCCAGAGTTTGAGTTCTTCAGAGACAAAACTTCAAGGCACTACCGGTGTGGGTGTCACACTTTCATACACCAGCTGTATGTAATGTTACTGGCCTGAACAAGGGGTGGGCGGTGCAGCCAGCTTGATGACGACACTTGGAGGGTATTGATTTCTGATATTTATTCATGGGACAGAGGACAGAGAACAGATGTATCTTCAGGCAACGATGGAGGGGGCAGAAGAATTCTCAGGGAGCAGTGATGGTGGAAACAATTGTAATAACATAACTGAAGCCGACCTAGCATTGACATAACCTTTACAGCAATTACGGTCACAGGGACCCATGTTTAGAATGCTTTGCTTGCATTCGCTCCTTCCGCTGCAGCCAGGGTACGTCATAAATACATTGGACAACTTATTTATGCTGTAGGGTTAGGTTTTGTCTACAAGATGGTCTGGGGGGTCTAGGGGGCAACAGCCCCCCTGGTCGGGCTGCAGCGGAGCGAGTGAAGCGCTCTAAATGTGGCCCCTGTGACCGTAATTGCTGAAAAGGTTAGTTCAGGTTTGATTATGTTATTACAATTGTTTCCACCATCACTGCTCCCTGAGAACGACTCTGCCCCCTCCATCATTGCCTGAAGATGCCTGTTCCTCTGTTCCATGAATGTAGAGAAATGTCGGAAATTGACCGCCTGGGACCACCTTTGCTGAAAAATCAGTCAGTCACAAACTATCAATTAACACAGGATATGCCCTGGAAAGTAACGATCGATAGTGAAAAATACCCTCCCAGTCCAGTATGCAAAATGTGGCAAGTTCGACGAGATCTCGTCAGGGCAGGGTTGGCACCAACACATCAAAATTGGGGGAGCTTTTGAAAATTTGGGGACAGGTTTGGAAATTTTGGGGCAGCTTTTACATTTAGTGGCAGCTTTGGGAATTTTGGGGCAGCTTTCAACTTTTGGGGGCAGAAATAACAATTTACTGATTCACACTAGATAAAACGTGATAACAACCGACCCCCCCCCCCCTGTCCCGGTCAACAGTATTTGCTGACTGAGGATCGAAATTTCCTCCTGGGGAAAAAATGGGCAAAATCCTGCCTGGGGCAGCTTACTTTCCCATTTGGGGCAGGATTTGGGTCGTATTCCGCTTTTGCACACCTTTTTATAGGAAAATGGAATATTGTTCACTAATTCTACACGTCTGATTTCATCAGAATTGCACTCAAAACAGGAACATTCTCAGTACTTACCTGGCAATAATGATTTTGATCACCAGTCAATCACCTCAGCCGACCGGAAGGACTCTGCCATTACACCTGAAATGTAAACAACATGGGTTGTTTTTTGTGTGAAATGCCCCAGATATGTATCCAGTAAGGTCACCTCATGGTAGTGGCCGCTGCGCGGCCGACCTTCGGTCTCAAATACAAGTCCTGCGCTCCGCCAGGAACGGAGGTTTAGTGAGAGCGTGATAGGGTTTAGGGGTCGACCAGATACACATGACATCATATGATAGCCAGTATCGGACACATTTCTGCACCTACATTGTTTACATTGTAATGGCAGAATCGTTGCTGGCGGTCGGCTGAGGCTATTGACAGGCGATACAAATAATTATTTTTAGGTAAGTACTGATAATGTCCCTGTTTTGAATGCAGTTCTGATGAAATCAGACATGTAGAATTAGTATACAATATTCAATTTGCCTATATAAAGGTGTGCAAAAGCGGAATATCACCAGGATTTGGGCTGCCCCAAATATCTTGTTGATGTTCCGACACGTTTTGCATACTAGCTCCCAGTGAAGTCATCAAGGCCCATTGTTCAGGCCTGTAACACTACAAACACAGTGGCGATATTCCGCTTCTGCACACCTTTATATAGGCAAATTGAATATTGTATACTAATTCTACATGTCTGATTTCATCAGAACTGCACTCAAAACAGGGACTTTATCAGTACTTACCTAACAATAATGATTTGTATCACCTGTCAATAGCCTCAGCTGACCGCCTGCAATGACTCCGCCATTACAATGTAAACAACGTGGGTACAGAAATGTGTCTGATACTGGCTATCATATGACGTCATGTGTATCTAGTCGACCACTAAACCCTATCACGCTCTCACTAAACCTCTGTTCCTGGCGGAGCGCAGGACTTGTATTTGAGACTGAAGGTCGGCTGCGCAGCAGCGCTACCACAAGGTGACCTTATTGGATACATATCTGGCACATTTAACACAAAAAACAGCCTATGTTGTTTACATTTCAGGTGTAATGGCAGAGTCCTTCCGGTCGCCTGAGGTGATTGACGGTGATAAAAATCATTATTGCCAGGTAAGTACTGAGAATGTTCCTGTTTTGAGTGCAGTTCTGATGAAATCAGACATGTAGAATTAGTATACAATATTCAATTTTCCCATAAAAAGGTGTGCAAAAGCGGAATACGACCAACACAGCTAGTGTATGGAAGTGTGACGCCTGTGCCGGTAATACCAACTTCAAAGTCCTTAGTTATTGGTCATTGCTATATATCATAACAGGGTAAATCAGCATTTTGTGAACTGGGAAATATTTTAACAAGTAAATCTCAACAATGTACTAATAATACTATGGCGTTTCATATTTTGAAGTTTTATCAATATTGATGGGTAGGCATTGGTATTGTCCAGATCAAGATACCAAAATGAAAAGTAACAAGGGAACTCAGGCCTTGGCCTGGACTAACATCTACAAACACATGATGTTTGAGTTTTCTCATATCTACTCACCATTCACTAAAAACTGAATTTGCGGTGGGATTGGAATCTGGAATAATAATGTGTATTTTTTATCAATATACGTACCAATCAACTTGTCGGTGAAATACAAAATTCCGCAGTCTGGCCAGTGAAGGTGTATTTATTTTCCCAGTAAGGTGTGGTAAAGTGTGCTTCTTGGTACGATTACGTAAAAACTCGCGGCCAATGGAAAGTCGTTCGAGAGCCGGCTTCTCAACGATGTTATCGAGCGCTCGACCAATGAGAGGGTGGCTCGTGCGACCAGAGTACTTATATCAATCGTGCGACCGTCGGCATCCCATTGCCTGAATCACCGATTCACCTAGCGGGTTACCATTTAATGCAATACAAATTACCAATATTGACAGGTAAAGAGAATCTTGCATTCACTTATGCGTCGTTAAGTTCATTGATATGGTACGTAAGCTGTCCAAATGACAAGCTACCCAATCTTACTATATTGAAAGTGTCCGCATGACATTGTGCTTGTGATGTCACACAATTCTCTACCTAGGTCGGACAATAAATTGTTGATTCTTTCCTCAAGGCAAGAATATTTGGAATTTACAATTTAAATACGGGAGGGTCTAAACAAACGACTAGATTAGCAGACGAGCCCATGCTCAGAAATCATAAGACCGATCTGAGTGATTTTGTCACGATTCGATTTTAAATGGTTTGAAATGGTGCTGTTGGGAGTTTTGTCCACTTTAGACCACCTTAAATGGACTAAATTGGACCAAAACTTTTAGTACTGCTTTGACGACAAGCCCATGCTCCAAAACTATGAGACCGATCTGGGCAATATCTTTTCCATTCGATCAGGCGTGGTTGAAAACGGTGTTTTTTTAGTTTTCTACAGTTTGGTCCACTATAAGTGGACCAAATTGGACCAAAACCGCCTATAACCGTTGCCGACGAGCCCATGCTCGGGAAGTCGAAACTATGGGACCGCCCTAGCAACACAAGCTGGTAGTTTTGACATTGAATAGACGTTGAAAGGCAAATATTGATTATATATTTTTGTTAGACACTTTTAACATTTGTCCATAGGATATAACATGGGCATAACATAACAACCGGGTTGTTGAATCGACGTCGATATCGAACATTTATGGTTGAAACACAGCATTGATTCGATATATAAAATCCGCGCCTTCACCGGGATTTGAACCGACCACCTTCCGCATGGAAGACGATTATCATACCACTAAGCTACGACAGCTCATGGTTGAAGCGGCACGGTGCCACATCTAACCCGGAGCCGCAAATGTCGACATAAATTAGATTCTGTATCCGAGATTTAACCACACCCCTAACCGTCCACCGCCCGGCGTGCGACGCACGCCGGGCGGTAAGACCAAGGCCTATATATGGCCTTGGACGCACGGACTGGCTCTAACGCTCTGCGTGCGATCATTAACCACCAGCAGCCAGTTACCATGACAACGTAACGGTCAACAGTCACAGATAGTCACAACGGATAAATCCAATCTCCCGAAACTGCACATAAAAACACTGAGTTTGGATATGACACATGGGCGGCGGATTAGGGGGGGGGGGCAGCCGCCCCGCTGACAAAATCAAACGAGGACAAAACTATCTGTTTGCCCCCCCCCCCCCATCAACTGTAGTCGAAAATGACATATCCTTTACCAAATATGGTAAAAATGATGAGCATTGCAAAGTTTAAAAATAAAATAAAAATATAATTCATATGGCAGTAAAATATGGTAGCTTGTCCTTGAGGCAAAAGTGACGCAACGCTAGTTTAAACAATATTAGTAATATAGTATATAGTAATATAGCATGTTATAACATTAACCCGCGCACTGCAGGGGAAGGTTGATTTCCGCCCCCCCCCCCCCCCCCCCCCCCCTCCCTCAGGTTTTTCGCAGATAGCGAAAAAACGGCGGCGCGCAGCGCCGCCGGGTTTTAGCACACCTGTTAGGACATCAATTGCGCACACTTTGAAGAACAAAAAATAACATCGGGTTGTTCGAGTCTCAGTGTCACTCCGCTGTGCACACGACGACGTCTCAGAGAGGACTGTATTTGTAACGGTAATGGCGGACGTGTGCGACACTGGCGCCATCTCTACACTGGTGTCGGCGGTACTAAACATAGTACCGCCACCACCCGCACACCCCCTCACCAGTCGGTGACCGATGGCTAGCATCGAACACCGGCTGTACAATCAGGCCTCGGCATATATGTACAACGATTTCAGGCCATCAACCCCCACCCCCCACCAGCGACAGCCAGCCGGCACGTTTCGATCAGGCGATCGGGCGGTCGCCGCTGGCGCTGAGACCGGCGCGGCGGCGGCGGCGGTGACGACGGCGACGTCTGCGCGCACGGCTCGGGCGCGGGTGGCTGGTCGTCGGCAGGCGTGTCAGCGGTGCGAGGCGAGGGCTCGCTGGCGTCCGGCGCAGCGTGACCGTATCGCCGGCGCAGGAACCGCCGGTTTCGGGTAAGCACGCGGCCGCTTGGCATTCTCACATAATACCGGCGGTGTGGGCCCACCTCCGCTATTACGCCAAAACGGTCCCACCGTTTGGTGGCGTGGTCCTGGATAACGACCTGGTTGCCGACCGTCAGGCCGCGGAGATCGGTGGCGCGCCGGTCGTAGCGCTCCCGGGCCTCGTCTTGGCGGTCGGCGGCCACCGCGTCGGCATCGTCGGCGGCGCGCTGCCAGCAGGGCGCGAACGAGCGCCGGTGAGCCGGGATCATGTCCCGCACCGGCTGGCCGAGCACGATCTGTGCAGGTGATCGGCCGTCCGGGCCTGGCGTGTTCCGGTACTGCAGAGTGCCACGGACCCAGGCGTCGTGGTCCATCGTAGCGTCCCGTTCATTCCACACGCGGCGGATCAGTTTGGCCGCGTACTTCACGCCTGCCTCGGCGCGCCCGTTCGACTGCGGGTAGTGCGGCGACGAGGTTCTGTGTTGCACGCCCCACTCCTTGAGGAACACAGCGAGAGCGCGCGACGTGAACTGTGGCCCGCCGTCGGACCATAGCACCTCGGGGACACCAGCGATGCAAAAGATGCCCCGCAGCTCTCTCACGAGCAGGGCAGCGGTTGCGGTCTGACCAAGGGGGCGGACGAATTGCCACCCCGAGAATGGGTCGACCGCTAGCAAGTAGTGCCGGCCGGCGTGCTCGAAAAAATCGGCACACAGGTGCTGGAACGGCCGGTCCGGTGCCTCACGGGTCCGGTACGTCTCCTGCGGGTGGGACGGCAGCTCGCGTTGGCATGGCTGGCAGCTCTTCGTGACGTTGTCCACATCGTTACTTAGCCCCGGCCAGTACACGATCCGGCGGGCACGGCTCGTCGTTTTTTCGCGCCCCTGGTGGCTGGCGTGCAGCTCGGCGAGCACGGCCGCGCGCATCGGGCGGGGAATGACGAGCCGGCAGCCGTACACGACCAGTCCGTCCTCGACGGCGAGACGGTCGTGGACCGGCCAGTAGGGCCGCATGAGCGACGGCAGGTCGGACTTCTGGGACGGGAAGCCGTCCATCACGGTCTGTAGGAGCAGTCGGGCCTCCTCGTCTCGGTCCGCTGCTCGCCGTACCTCGTCCAGCCGGAGGTCGGTGCAGAGCTCGGCTGCCTCGCTGAGAACGACGGCGGAGACGGTGGCTGCTGACCTGTCCTCGGCCAGCTCGTCCTCTGCGGTGGGCGGGTCCACCGGAGACCGGGAGAGGGCGTCCGCCGCCTGGTGCTCCGTCCCGCGCTGCCATCTGGCGGTGAAGTTCATCATGGACAGTTTCTGGCGGAGGCGCTGGAGGCGCGGGTTTTCAATTTCATCGAGGTTCTTTGAGTTTAGGATCGGCACGAGAGGGCGATGGTCGGTCAGAACGTCGAACTCTGGGAGCCCGCTGAGAAAGAGGCGGCACTTGTGGCACGCCCAGGCCACTGCCAGCAGCTCCAGCTCGATGGTGGCGTAGCGGCTCTCCGCGTCCGTCAGGAACCGAGAGCCGGCCTGGACCACACGCCAGGTGCCGTCCGGCTGTTTTTGCTGGAGGAGGAACCCGAGCCCCTTCAGACGGCTCGCGTCGGTCGACAGCAGGGTAGGGCGTGTCTGGTCGAAGAAGGCCAGCGTGCGAACGGAGCCCAGTGCTGCCCGCGCCTTCTCGAACGCCGCCTGGTGGCCGCTGTCCCAGACGAAGCTTCGTTTCGCGCTCAGTAGGTGGCGCAGCGGTTCCAGATGTGCGGCAGTGTCCTCCGAGAAGGGAGCCACCTGGTTCGCGAGGCCGAAGAAGCTGCGCAGCTCCGTCAGCGAACTCGGCGCCGGGAACGCAGCGATGGCCTTCGTCAGTGCCGGGTCTGGTGTGTACCCGCTGTCGGCCACGATGAAGCCGGCGAACTTGACGCTCTGCCTCTGGTGCTGAGTTTTCGCCGGGTTCAGCGCCACCCCGCGGTCCCGGCACCGGGTCAGGAACTCGCGAACTCGGGCGGCGTGCTCTTCCTTCGTCTTGCTGTAGACGATGACGTCATCAACGACACGCTGGACGCCGTCCATGTCGATGAAGCACTCGTCCATCCGTCTGTTGTAGTGTTCGCTGATGGATGATATGCCGTACGGCGCGCGGAGGTACTGATATCTCCCGAAGGGCGTGATGAACGTCGTCAGGTGGCGTGACGACTCGGTCAGAGGACACTGGTGATATCCCTTGGCCGCGTCGAAGACACTGAACCACCGGGCCTCAGACGCCACGATCGATGCAACGCACTCAGCTGGCGTGCTGGACTGGTACAGCTCCCTTTTCACGGACTGGTTGAGCTTGGTGAGGTCCACGCACAGACGGATGCCTCCGTCTTTCTTCGGTGCCACAACGATGGGCGCGCACCAGTCAGTCGGCACTGTCACCGGAGCGATGATGCCGTCCCGCTCCAGTCTGTTGAGCTCCTCTCGGAGCGTCTCTCGCATAGACAGCGGGATTCGGCGAGGTGCGTGCACCGCGAATGGGGTAGCGTTCCTCTGAAGGTGGATCCGGAACTCCTCGCCCGGCATAGCCCTGACGACACCATCCAGTACATCGGCGAATTCGTGTAGCGGATTCTCAGCAGACGCAGCTTGTCCCGTAGCGGTCGGCGGCGCTGTAGTCGGATCGACCGAAGTAGGTGGCAGCACGCTCGCTGCCGGCCCGGCCCGCGGCGGCGCCGGCGGCGGCGACGGTGACGGCCGGCGGTGGCCGTGAGCGGCGGCGGCGGCCGGCGGCGGCGGCGCCGCTGTCCCACCGCGGCCGGGCTCGGCGGCTGACAGCGGCGCGGTCGATGTGGCGACGGTGGCGATCTGCTGCGGGTAGGTTGCCGGCACAAGGCGTAGGGACCGAGCGGTCCTCCAGGAGAGTAGCAGGCGGGGCACGCCTGGAATAATGTGTACCGTGTCGCGCACGGTCACATCACCCAGGCTTATGCGCACTGGCAGGCTGCCACGAGACCGGACCGTGTGCCCGTCGACGGCGCGAGGGTTGGTTGTCGGCGGCCGGAGGTTGTTGTTAAGTTCGTCAATTTTGGGCGCGAAATCCAGGCCTGCCACCGATACGTCAGCTCCGGTGTCAGGGAGAGCGTCCATCTCCGCCGTCTGTCGACCTGTGACGGTCACGCGGACGGTCGGTGCCGACCCGCCCGCGGTCGTCGCGGTCGTGGCCATGGTGATGGCGGATGCCGACGACTCGTACGGGCGTCGGGCGCTGCGGCACATCCGTGACAGGTGGCCCAGTCGTCCACAGTTATAACATGGGCGGTTGGCCGCCGGGCATCGGGCTGAACGGCTGTGCCGCTCACCGCAGTTACGGCAGGCCGCCGGAGCGTCGTCCATCTCCGGTTCGGCGACCTCTGATCCCAGCCGGCGCCGGGGAGGGGTGGGACTCCGAGACTGAAATCGGACACCGCGGCTCCCCTGGCGTCGGCGGTTCTGGGCGGGGGCGTCGCCGCGGAGACGCGGCGTGCTGCAGGCGGACACGGCGTCCGCGTCGCTGCCCGTGATGGTCGTGACGTCACGAGCGGCGGCCTCTTCTGACCGGCAGATTTGCGTGGCCTGTTGCAGCGACAGCAACGGCACCGCGCACAAGCGTTTGATGGTGGCTGGGTCACGCAGACCGACCACCATCCGATCACGGATTAGAGAATCCCTGCAGTGGTCACAGAAACCGCAGTCCCTGCTTAAGTCGCGCAGACGCGTGGCGAAGTCATCAAATGACTCGCCGTTGAGCTGCGCGCACATGTTAAATGTCCTCCGCTCTATCACCTCGTTCACCTGGCCGCGTGCGTAGCGCTCGAGGTGCGCCAGGACGGCGGACAGGTCGTTGCGTTGGGCCGCTGGCGCGTCGGAATTTGCCACGACAGTCAGGGCCTCGTCCGACAGGCAGGTGCGGAGGATTGCCATCTGCAGGGCCGGAGGCTTGCTCGACAGCCCTGCCAGCATGGCGTAATCATCCCACCGCTGGCGCCACAGCCGGTAAGAGGCGCCGCGGTCGCTGGTCAGCTCCAGTCGGTGGGGTTTGGCGTCCCTCGCCATCGACGGAGAGACGGCACTGTGGACGGCACTGTGGGCCGCTGATTGCGTCACTGGTTGGTCCTCGTCGTCACTCGGCATCGGTATAGTTACTGAGGCGGGGTCGCTCCCCTCGGACCCTGCCGGCTGCGCCATGTTCGAGTCTCAGTGTCACTCCGCTGTGCACACGACGACGTCTCAGAGAGGACTGTATTTGTAACGGTAATGGCGGACGTGTGCGACACTGGCGCCATCTCTACACTGGTGTCGGCGGTACTAAACATAGTACCGCCACCACCCGCACACGGGTCATCTCAGGTCAGGTCACCAGACCAGGTCAAGTGACCCCACCTCCCAAAATGTTGCAGTTGTCCTAACAGGGTTTTAGCACACCTGTTAGGACATCAATTGCGCACACTTTGAAGAACAAAAAATAACATCGGGTCATCTCAGGTCAGGTCACCAGACCAGGTCAAGTGACCCCACCTCCCAAAATGTTGCAGTTGTGCCAAAGCCAGAGTTTCTTACCGATCAGTTTGAAACTTGCAGGATGTGATGAAGGCATCAGTACTTACAATTCGTTTATCTCGGATTTTTTTTTATATCGGTGATTTAACCCTCGCCCGGGTAGGGCAAAATCACTACGTGTTCGGGTAGGGGGTACGACCCCCCACCCCCTTAGCGTTTCGCCCCTAGTTGAGCCAGAGCTTCGATTCAAAGACGGGCGTGTTGCTTGTGACGAGAGGAAGCCGCTGATACTCGATTTTAAGGTTTACGCGTATGGTGCCCCCATGTTTTTTCCTGGATCTGCCTATGCGCAATATTTACAGCATATAATACCCACATGTGACGTTCATGTCGTCCCAAACAATCACGAACAGCACATATTTTTCCCCCCAGAAAATTCACCCATTTTACATTCCCTCAATACGCCTATGATATTTTATTTTGTTTTTTTGTCTTTTGATATATTAACCCTCGCCCGGGTAGGGCCAAATCACTACGTGTTCGGGTAGGGGGAGGTACGACGACCCCCCTCCCCCTCCCCTTAGCGTTTCGCCCCTAATTGAGCTATAGCTTCGATTCCAAGACGAGCGTGTTGCTTGTGACGAGAGGAAGCCGATGATATCCGATGTTAATGTTTTGGGTTATTAGTGACCTCTGAGGTCATGGCAATGCCCAAAGGGTTATCCAAATTGTAAATGCATAAACATTGAATTTCATCGAGCTAGAATCGTGAATGACCATATCATAACGCTTAACGGGTGCCAAATTCGTAATCAGCGTCACAAAATATTCAAAAAACTGTCAAATTCCAAAAAGGTAATTTCAGGTCATCTGAGGTCATCTGAGGTTCAGGTCATCAGCGTCACAAAATATTCAAAAAACTGTCAAATTCCAAAAAGGTAATTTCAGGTCATCTGAGGTCAGTGACTGCGGTTGACCTGTGGAAGCGCATGACCCCAGTGGAACATATCATTATGAAAATGAATCCCAAACTTGAAATCAGCGTCACAAAATGTCCTAGAAACCGCCAGAATCCCAAAAATGTCATCGGAAGTCATCGGAGGTCAATGACCTCAGTTGACCTCTGGAAAGGTCAATCGAGGTCACAATGTCAGTGGAAGCCACAACTGTCACCTGGAAACACCTGCGCATATGCTTCTGAACAACAAACACTCGAAAGCTGCAGAAGTTACAAGCATCGATGCTGCGGGACGCCAGTTGCGCCTGACATGACCTTGAGAAACAGGCCATAGGTCACGGCTCATGTGGGTTAGAAATGCAAAATTTTCCGAGTATGTGGGATTTTTTCTTCTTCAAAAGTAGGGTACGGAAAGTTGCATCGAAATCGGTTGGAAACTACGCGAATTATTCCAGAAAAACCGAGGGGGTGGCATCCACCCCCCGTACCCGGGCGAGGGTTAAGGTCAGGTCAATTTCGTAACCTCCCCATAATAACTCAATGGGGAAATATACAAATGCTTACTATTTGAAGGATATGCATGATAATAGTCCAATTACCTCTGGATCATGTTATTATATGGTATTATTGATGATCCAAGTGTAATTTGTGTTCAGTGACCCCTCTGGGGTTATTTGAGGTCATGAGAGGTCACTATCATTTTGAGTCAATAACTCCCGACATAATGAAGATAGAGAAGCAAAACAGACAGCAATGTGTTTGTCTCGTTGAGATTCGTCTTCCCATATACAACATGTCCTTCTTGGGTCACCACTTGACCTTGACTTGAGGTAAAATTGTTAAATTGACTTAACAAGGTCACAATGTAAATCATTCGAAGCGCCTGGACGAGATAAACACAATGGATTAAACAGTTTTTCGTTATTTTGATTAAATAAAAAGTTAATAGCGAAAAACGATTTAGCAAAAAAACAGGATTTGTTTTTTGAACTCTGCAGCCTCAAATATTGACCTAAGATCAATGTTGAGGACCTTATGGCGATTGCAAATTTAACTGGCTGGCCCCGCTGGCGTTTGCTTTTCTCGGTTTGTTTTTCACTAGGATAGTTTCCGAGATATATGGGAATTTCTGGAGCGATGTCCTAAAACAGGAAAAACTGGAAAATTTAACTTTTGATGACCTCTAATGACCTCAATTTTTACCTGACCTAAGACAATACTGAATAATTTCGATAAAACTTGTATCGAGCTATCAAATAACGTCATATCAAGCTATCAAATGACGTCATATCAAGCTATCAAATGACGTCATATCAAGCTATCAAATGACGTCATATCAAGCTATCAAATGACGTCATATCAAGCTATCAAATGACGTCGTATCAAGCTATCAAATGACGTCATATCAAGCTATCAAATGACGTCATATCAAGCTATCAAATGACGTCATATCAAGCTATCAAATGACGTCATATCAAGCTATCAAATGACGTCATATCAAGCTATCAAATGACGTCATATCAAGCGATCAAATGACGTCATATCAAGCTATCAAATGACGTCATATCAAGCTATCAAATGACGTCATATCAAGCTATCAAATGACGTCATATCAAGCGATCAAATGACGTTTCCTGCTTGTCGCTACGAAGCTTAGTTTTCGAGATCTTACGGGGGGGAATCACCCCCCCCCCCTGCAGTTCGTGTTCGGCGCAAAGCCCCTGCAGTGCGCGGGTTACTATATGATGGAACAGTGTCAGAAATATGATTCAATCTTTGCAGCTGAAGCTAATTGATAAAACATAATTTTCACTCCACGTCTATATGCGCCGCAGGGGCGGATACTGGGGAGGGGGCAACAGCCATGCCCCCACCCTCCAATGCCGTTCAAGGGGGGGCAACAGCCATGCCCCCCCCCCCCCCAAGGACGTGAAGTCTAATAACTGCGGCAAACTAACTCGTGCAACACCACCGATGACAGAAACGGAGTTCTCTCTATAAGTCACCTAATCGTGAGATCTATCATGCCATCCATGGACAATGTGAGGGATCTGCTGGCGACGCACCAGATCGACATTCTGTGCGTGGGGGAGACATGGCTGACATCTGACATAAGTGACAGCTTTCTCATCTTCCCCGGGTATTCAATGATAAGGAGAGACAGGAGAAGACCAAACCGGGGGCCCGTCCGAAAGGGTGGAGGAGTCTGCATCCTGTTCCGCGACTCCCTCGCTGTCGAGAGGCTCTCGATCAAATCCACTGACTCTGACCTTGAGTGTTTGTGGGTACAGGTCGTGAGCCGCCGACCGATCATAGTCGGAGTCCGACCACTCAGCACCAACCACTCAGCGCCACAGTCTCACCGTCACTGCAGGACCTGAGTCACCAGCTCACACAGTCGCAGGACCTGAGTCACCAGCTCACACAGTCTCACACAGTCGCAGGACCTGAGTCACCAGCTCACACAGTCGCAGGACCTGAGTCACCAGCTCACACAGTCTCACGCAGTCGCAGGACCTGAGTCACCAGCTCACACAGTCGCAGGACCTGAGTCACCAGCTCACACAGTCTCAGGACCTGAGCCACCAGCTCACACAGTCTCACGCAGTCGCAGGACCTGAGTCACCAGCTCACACAGTCTCAGGACCTGAGCCACCAGCTCACACAGTCTCACACAGTCGCAGGACCTGAGTCACCAGCTCACACAGTCGCAGGACCTGAATCACCAGCTCACATAGTCTCACACAGTCGCAGGACCTGAGCCACCAGCTCACACAGTCGCAGGACCTGAGTCACCAGCTCACACAGTCGCAGGACCAGAGTCACCAGCTCACACAGTCCCAGGACCTGAGCCACCAGCTCACACAGTCTCACACAGTCGCAGGACCTGAGTCACCAGCTCACACAGTCTCACACAGTCGCAGGACCTGAGTCACCAGCTCACACAGTCTCACACAGTCGCAGGACCTGAGTCACCAGCTCACAGAGTCTCAGGACCTGAGTCACCAGCTCACACAGTCGCAGGACCTGAGCCACCAGCTCACACAGTCGCAGTACCTGAGTCACCAGCTCACACAGTCGCAGGACCTGAGTCACCAGCTCACACAGTCTCAGGACCTGAGCCACCAGCTCACACAGTCTCACGCAGTCGCAGGACCTGAGTCACCAGCTCACACAGTCTCACACAGTCGCAGGACCCGAGTCACCAGCTCACACAGTCGCAGGACCTGAGCCACCAGCTCACACAGTCTCACACAGTCGCAGGACCTGAGTCACCAGCTCACACAGTCGCAGGACCTGAGTCACCAGCTCACACAGTCGCAGGACCTGAGCCACCAGCTCACACAGTCTCACACAGTCGCAGGACCTGAGTCACCAGCTCAGACAGTCGCAGGACCTGATTCACTAGCTCACACAGTCGCAGGACCTGAGTCACCAGCTCACACAGTCGCAGGACCTGAGCCACCAGCTCACACAGTCGCAGGACCTGAGTCACCAGCTCACACAGTCTCACGCAGTCGCAGGACCTGAGCCACCAGGTCACACAGTCGCAGGACCTGAGTCACCAGCTCACACAGTCTCACACAGTCGCAGGACCTGAGCCACCAGCTCACACAGTCGCAGGACCTGAGTCACCAGCTCACACAGTCGCAGGACCTGAGTCACCAGCTCACACAGTCTCAGGACCTGAGTCACCAGCTCACACAGTCTCACGCAGTCGCAGGACCTGAGTCACCAGCTCACACAGTCGCAGTACCTGAGCCACCAGCTCACACAGTCGCAGGACCTGAGTCACCAGCTCACACAGTCGCAGGACCTGATTCACCAGCTCACACAGTCTCACGCAGTCGCAGAACCTGAGCCACCAGCTCACACAGTCGCAGTACCTGAGTCACCAGCTCACACAGTCTCACACAGTCGCAGGACCTGAGCCACCAGCTCACACAGTCGCAGGACCTGAGTCACCAGCTCACACAGTCTCACACAGTCGCAGGACCTGAGTCACCAGCTCACACAGTCTCAGGACCTGAGTCACCAGCTCACACAGTCGCAGGACCTGAGTCACCAGCTCACACAGTCGCGGGACCTGAGTCACCAGCTCACACAGTCTCACACAGTCGCAGGACCTGAGTCACCAGCTCACACAGTCGCAGGACCTGAGTCACCAGCTCACACAGTCGCAGGACCTGAGCCACCAGCTCACACAGTCGCAGGACCTGAGTCACCAGCTCACACAGTCGCAAGACCTGAGTCACCAGCTCACACAGTCGCAGGACCTGAGTCACCAGCTCACACAGTTGTAGGACCTGAGTCACCAGCTCACACAGTCGCAGGACCTGAGTCACCAGCTCACACAGTCTCAGGACCTGAGTCACCAGCTCACACAGCCGCAGGACCTGAGTCACCAGCTCACACAGTCGCAGGACCTGAGTCACCAGCTCACACAGTCGCAGGACCTGAGCCACCAGCTCACACAGTCTCAGGACCTGAGCCACCAGCTCACACAGTCTCACACAGTCGCAGGACCTGAGTCACCAGCTCACACAGTCGCAGGACCTGAGTCACCAGCTCACACAGTCGCAGGACCTGAGTCACCAGCTCACACAGTCGCAGGATCTGAGTCACCAGCTCACACAGTCGCAGGAACTGAGCCACCAGCTCACACAGTCGCAGGACCTGAGTCACCAGCTCACACAGTCTCACACAGTCGCAGGACCTGAGCCACCAGCTCACACAGTCGCAGGACCTGAGTCCCCAGCTCACACAGTCTCACACAGTCGCAGGACCTGAGTCACCAGCTCACACAGTCGCAGGACCTGAGCCACCAGCTCACACAGTCTCAGGACCTGAGTCACCAGCTCACACAGTCTCACGCAGTCGCAGGACCTGAGTCACCAGCTCACACAGTCGTAGGACCTGAGTCACCAGCTCACACAGTCGCAGCACCTGAGTCACCAGCTCACACAGTCGCAGGACCTGAGTCACCAGCTCACACAGTCTCACGCAGTCGCAGGACCTGAGTCACACAGTCTCACACAGTCGC
Source organism: Chirona hameri (assembly GCA_036785665.1). Classification (NCBI taxonomy): domain Eukaryota; kingdom Metazoa; phylum Arthropoda; class Thecostraca; order Balanomorpha; family Balanidae; genus Chirona; species Chirona hameri. The sequence goes on from JAXIVJ010002112.1 coordinate 29,831, forward strand.
AGGACCTGAGTCACCAGCTCACACAGTCGCAGGACCTGAGTCACCAGCTCACACAGTCGCAGGACCTGAGTCACCAGCTCACACAGTCTCACACAGTCGCAGGACCTGAGTCACCAGCTCACACAGTCGCAGGACCTGAGTCACCAGCTCACACAGTCGCAGGACCTGAGTCACCAGCTCACGCAGTCGCAGGACCTGAGTCACCAGCTCACACAGTCTCACACAGTCTCAGGACCTGAGTCACCAGCTCACACAGTCTCACACAGTCTCAGGACCTGAGTCACCAGCTCACACAGTCTCACACAGTCGCAGGACCTGAGTCACCAGCTCACACAGTCTCACGCAGTCGCAGGACCTGAGTCACCAGCTCACACAGTCGCAGGACCTGAGCCACCAGCTCACACAGTCTCACGCAGTCGCAGGACCTGAGTCACCAGCTCACACAGTCGCAGGACCTGAATCACCAGCTCACACAGTCTCACGCAGTCGCAGGACCTGAGTCACCAGCTCACACAGTCGCAGGACCTGAGTCACCAGCTCACGCAGTCGCAGGACCTGAGTCACCAGCTCACACAGTCGCAGGACCTGAGTCACCAGCTCACACAGTCGCAGGACCTGAGCCACCAGCTCACACAGTCGCAGGACCTGAGTCACCAGCTCACACAGTCTCACACAGTCGCAGGACCTGAGTCACCAGCTCACACAGTCTCAGGACCTGAGTCACCAGCTCACACAGTCGCAGGACCTGAGTCACCAGCTCACACAGTCGCAGGACCTGAGTCACCAGCTCACACAGTCTCACACAGTCGCAGGACCTGAGCCACCAGCTCACACAGTCGCAGGACCTGAGTCCCCAGCTCACACAGTCTCACACAGTCGCAGGACCTGAGTCACCAGCTCACACAGTCGCAGGACCTGAGTCACCAGCTCACACAGTCGCAGGACCTGAGTCACCAGCTCACACAGTCTCACGCAGTCACAGGACCTGAGTCACACAGTCTCACACAGTCGCAGGACCTGAGTCACCAGCTCACACAGTCGCAGGACCTGAGTCACCAGCTCACACAGTCGCAGGACCTGAGTCACCAGCTCACACAGTCTCACACAGTCGCAGGACCTGAGTCACCAGCTCACACAGTCGCAGGACCTGAGTCACCAGCTCACACAGTCGCAGGACCTGAGTCACCAGCTCACGCAGTCGCAGGACCTGAGTCACCAGCTCACACAGTCTCACACAGTCTCAGGACCTGAGTCACCAGCTCACACAGTCTCACACAGTCTCAGGACCTGAGTCACCAGCTCACACAGTCTCACACAGTCGCAGGACCTGAGTCACCAGCTCACATAGTCGCAGGACCTGAGCCACCAGCTCACACAGTCGCAAGACCTGAGTCACCAGCTCACACAGTCGCAGGACCTGAGTCACCAGCTCACACAGTCGCAGAACCTGAGTCACCAGCTCACATAGTCGCAGGACCTGAGTCACTAGCTCACACAGTCTCACACAGTCGCAGGACCTGAGTCACCAGCTCACACAGTCGCAGGACCTGAGCCACCAGCTCACACAGTCGCAGGACCTGAGTCACCAGCTCACACAGTCGCAGGACCTGAGTCACCAGCTCACACAGTCGCAGGACCTGAGTCACCAGCTCACACAGTCGCAAGTCCTGAGTCACCAGCTCACACAGTCGCAGGACCTGAGCCACCAGCTCACACAGTCGCAGGACCTGAGTCACCAGCTCACACAGTCGCAGGACCTGAGTCACCAGCTCACACAGTCGCAGGACCTGAGTCACCAGCTCACACAGTCGCAGGACCTGAGCCACCAGCTCACACAGTCGCAGGACCTGAGTCACCAGCTCACACAGTCGCAGGACCTGAGTCACCAGCTCACACAGTCTCACGCAGTCGCAGGACCTGAGCCACCAGCTCACACAGTCGCAGGACCTGAGCCACCAGCTCACACAGTCGCAGGACCTGAGTCACCAGCTCACACAGTCGCAGGACCTGAGCCACCAGCTCACACAGTCGCAGGACCTGAGCCATCAGCTCACATAGTCGCAGGACCTGAGCCACCAGCTCACACAGTCGCAGGACCTGAGTCACCAGCTCACACAGTCGCAGGACCTGAGTCACCAGCTCACACAGTCGCAGGACCTGAGTCACCAGCTCACACAGTCGCAGGACCTGAGTCACCAGCTCACACAGTCGCAGGACCTGAGTCACCAGCTCACACAGTCGCAGGACCTGAGTCACCAGCTCACACAGTCGCAGGACCTGAGTCACCAGCTCACACAGTCGCAGGACCTGAGTCACCAGCTCACACAGTCGCAGGACCTGAGCCACCAGCTCACACAGTCGCAGGACCTGAGTCACCAGCTCACACAGTCTCACGCAGTCGCAGGACCTGAGTCACCAGCTCACTCAGTCGCAGAACCTGAGTCACCAGCTCACACAGTCTCACGCAGTCGCAGGACCTGAGTCATCAGCTCACACAGTCGCAGGACCTGAGCCACCAGCTCACACAGTCGCAGGACCTGAGTCACCAGCTCACACAGTCGCAGGACCTGAGTCACCAGCTCACACAGTCTCAGGACCTGAGTCACCAGCTCACACAGTCGCAGGACCTGAGTCACCAGCTCACACAGTCTCAGGACCTGAGTCACCAGCTCACACAGTCTCACACAGTCGCAGGACCTGAGTCACCAGCTCACATAGTCGCAGGACCTGAGCCACCAGCTCACACAGTCGCAGGACCTGAGTCACCAGCTCACAAAGTCGCAGGACCTGAGTCACCAGCTCACACAGTCGCAGGACCTGAGTCACCAGCTCACACAGTCGCAGGACCTGAGTCACCAGCTCACACAGTCTCACACAGTCGCAGGACCTGAGTCACCAGCTCACAGTCGCAGGACCTGAACCACCAGCTCACACAGTCGCAGGACCTGAGTCACTAGCTCACACAGTCGCAGGACCTGAGTCACCAGCTCACACAGTCGCAGGACCTGAGTCACCAGCTCACACAGTCGCAGGACCTGAGTCACCAGCTCACACAGTCGCAGGACCTGAGCCACCAGCTCACACAGTCGCAGGACCTGAGTCACCAGCTCACACAGTCGCAGGACCTGAGTCACCAGCTCACACAGTCGCAGGACCTGAGCCACCAGCTAACACAGTCGCAGGACCTGAGTCACCAGTGTGGTGTCGTCAGACCGGTGTACCCTGTCTGTCTCCTCACGGAGTTCCCCTAGCGGACCCTATGTAGCTGGGAGTTGGTGAGCTGGCCGAGAGATGGCGCGCGGGTATCCAGCCGCCGCCAACCCGATCGGCCCGCGCGCGGGAGACGGAGTTGGACAGCGACCGACGGCGGACCTGTGTGTGTGCGCGCAGTAAATACAGTCACTTGGGACCGGAGCACGTTGTGTACCACGGGACGGACTGGGACCCAGCAGTAACCCAGGCGGTTTGCGCGCCGCACGTGGTCGGGAGTGCCGGGATTCGGTCGGAGGATCGAGTTCGCTGGATCGCGAGGGTGGAGGACACTCGTGGGGACTCGTGCGATGTGGGTGGCAGTTTCGCCGGAGACCCAGGTTTCGTGGCAGCGAGTCGGGGCCAGCGGGCCGGTTGTGAGTTCCACGTGGTCGGTGAGAGAGCGGCGTTTCGGCGCCATCTTGGCGGAAACGCGTCGCCAGCTCCGTGGTGCGGAGCGGCGAGGAAGCTGTCGCTGGTGGCGCGCGGGACGTGGCGCAGCAAGGACAATCAGTGACGAGTGATAACAAACATGGCGGCGGCCATGCTTCCGTGTGTCGCAGTCGAACGCTTCGTGATGGGTGAAGATTTCAACCGGTGGCTAACTAGCGTGGACTTGTACATGGACGCTATGGAGGTCAGCAGTGGGGTGCGGAAAAAGGCGATCCTGTTGCATCTCATTGGCCCGGACCTCCAGCAAGTGTACAGCACACTACCTGAGCCGGTAGAAGTCGGCAGCGAATATGAGTTGTGTAAGGCGAAACTCAAGGCCTACCTCGCTCCGGCTCGGAATACCATCGCAGAAAGATTGGCCTTCCAGGGTGTGAAGATGGAGGCCGGCGAGAAGTTTGATAAGTATCTGGCACGTCTGCAGATAGCAGCCAACCGCTGCGGTTTCCCTGCGCAGTCAGTGGACCAGGACATCCGCAACCAGTGCCTGGCAGGCACGAGGGGTAAGATGCAGGAGAGGCTTCTGCAGCGGGCTGCAGAGAAGGGAGACACCCTCACCCTGCAAGATGTGGTGGCTGTAGCGACAGGTATGGAGCGAACGCAGGCCCTCATTGACCAAATGAGAGGCCCTGAAGCAGGAGAGGTGCAGCTGGTGCAGGGAAGCACTAGGCAGTTCACCTGTTTCAAGTGTGGCAAACCCGGGCACATCAAGGCCGAATGTCGCTCAGAGACAAAGCCCAAGACCAGCGGAAAACCGAGGCGGGAGCCAGTGTGCTTCAGGTGCAGACAGCCAGGGCACCTGAAGAGGGACTGCCGGAACGCCAGCAGCTCTCGCTCGGTGCAGGTCACTGACCTGGAAATGTGCCAGGAAATGTGGCACCTGCAGGTCAGCAAAGTGGCGGAGGCGGCAGAGCAGAACAATGCACCGGAGGTCCAGGTACAGGTGAATGGCTGTGAGATGAAGTTTGTGATAGATACAGGAAGCCCAGTGAGCATCATCAGCTCTGGGACTCCTGTCCCAGGCCTGAAGCTCAACAAGTCCAAGCTAGTGCTGACCTCCTTCACCGGACACACAATCCCAATCAAGGGGGAAGGTGAAGTGAAAGTGCAGTATGGGGCAGTCACCAAGTCCCTGAAGATTGTGGTGGCAGACCTGCCAAAGTCTGTCAACCTGTTGGGCCGCATGTGGATTGCAGCTCTCGGCCTGACCTCGCACACAGTGCTACAGGTGAAGGGTGGCCGGAAGCTGGAAGAGGTGCTGTTGAAACACCAGGAGGTGTTCAGTGAAAAACTGGGGAAGGTGCCCATCAAGATCAGCCTGAAGCTGAAGGAAGGTGCCCAGCCTGTGTACAGGAAGGCAAGACCAGTCCCGTTCGCACTGCAGCCCCAGGTGGACAAAGAGCTGGACCGTTGGGTCAGAGAGGGTGTGGCCGAGAAGATGAAACCTGGTACCTTCTCTGGCTGGGGAACACCTCTAGTGCCCATACCGAAGCAGGACGGGGTGCGGCTGTGTGCAGACTACCGGATCACTGTCAACCAGCAGCTGGAGCCGGTAAAACATCCTCTGAGGTCCCTGAAGAGCTCTTCGCCAGCATCAGGGGCAAGAGGTTCGCGAAACTTGACTGCAAGAGCGCATACCAGCAGTGTGAGCTGACTGAGGAGTCCAAGGACCTGAGCATCGGCGCCCGCGAGCGCCGCGCCTACAACCAGAGGCAGCGGCGCCGTGCCAGGGGGCGGCGGCCGCGCCGTGCCGGTGCCCGGGGGCAACGCTGTGTCGGGGGGCGGCGGCGGCAGCGCCGTGGCAGTGGACGGCGCCGGGCCGGTGTGCGATGGCGGCAGCGCCGTGCCGGTGTGCGGAGGCGGCAGCGCCGTGCCGGTGTGCGGAGGCGGCAGCGCCGTGCCGGTATGCGGAGGCGGCAGCGCCGTGCCGGTGTGCGGGGGCGGCAGCGCCGCGTTCGGGGGCGACGATGACGACGCTCCTGAGGCTGAACACGGCAGTTCGGGTGATCCCACGCTGGCGGATGGTGGCGACGCGTCGCGGGACGCTGGTGACGGGGGTGCAGCGACTCCTGAGCCGGCGGCGGGAACCCTGGAGACTGGCGGCAGTGCGGCACTCTCCGGGGAACTTGCCAACGACACGCCGATACGACGTTCGCGACGGGTCACGACGAGACCAGAACGCTTCATCGAACGCTATTGAAGTGAACTCGTGGTGTATGTGCGTGTGTAATGTCTGTGCGTGTGCGTACGAATGGTGTATCTGAACCGGGTGGCTGCATAGTTCAGCGCTATAGGGAGCGTCCCTTTTAAGGAGGGCAGGGTGTGGTGTCGTCAGACCGGTGTACCCTGTCTGTCTCCTCACGGAGTTCCCCTAGCGGACCCTATGTAGCTGGGAGTTGGTGAGCTGGCCGAGAGATGGCGCGCGGGTATCCAGCCGCCGCCAACCCGATCGGCCCGCGCGCGGGAGACGGAGTTGGACAGCGACCGACGGCGGACCTGTGTGTGTGCGCGCAGTAAATACAGTCACTTGGGACCGGAGCACGTTGTGTACCACGGGACGGACTGGGATCCAGCAGTAACCCAGGCGCGGGTACACAATACCCAGCTCACACAGTCGCAGGACCTGAGTCACCAGCTCACACAGTCGCAGGACCTGAGTCACCAGCTCACACAGTCTCACGCAGTCGCAGGACCTGAGTCACACAGTCTCACACAGTCGCAGGACCTGAGTCACCAGCTCACACAGTCGCAGGACCTGAGTCACCAGCTCACACAGTCGCAGCACCTGAGTCACCAGCTCACACAGTCTCACGCAGTCGCAGGACCTGAGTCACCAGCTCACACAGTCGCAGGACCTGAGTCACCAGCTCACACAGTCTCAGGACCTGAGTCACCAGCTCACACAGTCACACAGTCGCAGGACCTGAGCCACCAGCTCACACAGTCTCACGCAGTCGCAGGACCTGAGTCACCAGCTCACACAGTCTCACACAGGACCTGAGCCACCAGCTCACACAGTCTCACACAGTCGCAGGACCTGAGCCACCAGCTCACACAGTCTCACACAGTCGCAGGACCTGAGCCACCAGCTCACACAGTCTCACACAGTCGCAGGACCTGAGCCACCAGCTCACACAGTCTCACACAGTCGCAGGACCTGAGCCACCAGCTCACACAGTCTCACACAGTCGCAGGACCTGAGCCACCAGCTCACACAGTCTCACGCAGTCGCAGGACCTGAGTCACCAGCTCACACAGTCGCAGGACCTGAGTCACCAGCTCACACAGTCGCAGGACCTGAGTCACCAGCTCACACAGTCGCAGGACCTGAGTCACCAGCTCACACAGTCGCAGGACCTGAGCCACCAGCTCACACAGTCTCAGGACCTGAGTCACCAGCTCACACAGTCGCAGGACCTGAGTCACCAGCTCACACAGTCGCAGGACCTGAGTCACCAGCTCACACAGTCTCAGGACCTGAGTCACCAGCTCACACAGTCGCAGGACCTGAGCCACCAGCTCACACAGTCGCAGGACCTGAGTCACCAGCTCACACAGTCTCACACAGTCGCAGGACCTGAGTCACCAGCTCACACAGTCGCAGGACCTGAGTCACCAGCTCACACAGTCGCAGGACCTGAGTCACCAGCTCACACAGTCGCAGGACCTGAGTCACCAGCTCACACAGTCTCAGGACCTGAGTCACCAGCTCACACAGGTGCAGGACCTGAGCCACCAGCTCACACAGTCGCAGGACCTGAGTCACCAGCTCGCACAGTCGCAGGACCTGAGCCACCAGCTCACACAGTCTCACACAGTCGCAGGACCTGAGTCACCAGCTCACACAGTCGCAGAACCTGAGCCACCAGCTCACACAGTCTCACACAGTCGCAGGACCTGAGTCACCAGCTCACACAGTCGCAGGACCTGAGCCACCAGCTCACACAGTCTCACACAGTCGCAGGACCTGAGTCACCAGCTCACACAGTCGCAGGACCTGAGTCACCAGCTCACACAGTCGCAGGACCTGAGTCACCAGCTCACACAGACTCACACAGTCGCAGGACCTGAGTCACCAGCTCACACAGTCTCAGGACCTGAGTCACCAGCTCACACAGGTGCAGGACCTGAGCCACCAGCTCACACAGTCGCAGGACCTGAGTCACCAGCTCACACAGTCGCAGGACCTGAGCCACCAGCTCACACAGTCTCACACAGTCGCAGGACCTGAGTCACCAGCTCACACAGTCGCAGGACCTGAGCCACCAGCTCACACAGTCTCACACAGTCGCAGGACCTGAGTCACCAGCTCACACAGTCGCAGGACCTGAGCCACCAGCTCACACAGTCTCACACAGTCGCAGGACCTGAATCACCAGCTCACACAGTCGCAGGACCTGAGTCACCAGCTCACACAGTCGCAGGACCTGAGTCACCAGCTCACACAGTCGCAGGACCTGAGTCACCAGCTCACGCAGTCGCAGGACCTGAGTCACCAGCTCACACAGTCGCAGGACCTGAGTCACCAGCTCACACAGTCTCACACAGTCGCAGGACCTGAGCCACCAGCTCACACAGTCGCAGGACCTGAGTCACCAGCTCACACAGTCGCAGGACCTGAGTCACCAGCTCACACAGTCGCAGGACCTGAGTCACCAGCTCACACAGTCTTACGCAGTCGCAGGACCTGAGCCACCAGCTCACACAGTCGCAGGACCTGAGTCACCAGCTCACACAGTCTCACGCAGTCGCAGGACCTGAGCCACCAGCTCACACAGTCGCAGGACCTGAGTCACCAGCTCACACAGTCTCACACAGTCGCAGGACCTGAGCCACCAGCTCACACAGTCGCAGGACCTGAGTCACCAGCTCACAGTCGCAGGACCTAAGTCACCAGCTCACACAGTCTCAGGACCTGAGTCACCAGCTCACACAGTCTCACGCAGTCGCAGGACCTGAGTCACCAGCTCACACAGTCGCAGTACCTGAGCCACCAGCTCACACAGTCGCAGGACCTGAGTCACCAGCTCACACAGTCGCAGGACCTGAGTCACCAGCTCACGCAGTCGCAGGACCTGAGTCACCAGCTCACACAGTCTCACGCAGTCGCAGGACCTGAGCCACCAGCTCACACAGTCGCAGGACCTGAGTCACCAGCTCACACAGTCGCAGGACCTGAGTCACCAGCTCACACAGTCTCACGCAGTCGCAGGACCTGAGCCACCAGCTCACACAGTCGCAGGACCTGAGTCACCAGCTCACACAGTCTCACACAGTCGCAGGACCTGAGCCACCAGCTCAAACAGTCGCAGGACCTGAGTCACCAGCTCACACAGTCGCAGGACCTGAGTCACCAGCTCACACAGTAGCAGGACCTGAGTCACCAGCTCACACAGTCTCACACAGTCGCAGGACCTGAGCCACCAGCTCACACAGTCGCAGGACCTGAGTCACCAGCTCACACAGTCGCAGGACCTGAGCCACCAGCTCACACAGTCGCAGGACCTGAGTCACCAGCTCACACAGTCGCAGGACCTGAGTCACCAGCTCACACAGTCGCAGGACCTGAGTCACCAGCTCACACAGTCTCACACAGTCTCAGGACCTGAGTCACCAGCTCACACAGTCTCAGGACCTGAGTCACCAGCTCACACAGTCGCAGGACCTGAGTCACCAGCTCACACAGTCGCAGGACCTGAGTCACCAGCTCACACAGTCTCACACAGTCGCAGGACCTGAGTCACCAGCTCACACAGTCTCACACAGTCGCAGGACCTGAGTCACCAGCTCACACAGTCGCAAGACCTGAGTCACCAGCTCATACAGTCGCAGGACCTGAGTCACCAGCTCACACAGTTGCAGGACCTGAGTCACCAGCTCACACAGTCGCAGGACCTGAGTCACCAGCTCACACAGTCTCAGGACCTGAGTCACCAGCTCACACAGTCGCAGGACCTGAGTCACCAGCTCACACAGTCGCAGGACCTGAGTCACCAGCTCACACAGTCGCAGGACCTGAGCCACCAGCTCACACAGTCTCAGGACCTGAGCCACCAGCTCACACAGTCTCACACAGTCGCAGGACCTGAGTCACCAGCTCACACAGTCGCAGGACCTGAGTCACCAGCTCACACAGTCTCAGGACCTGAGTCACCAGCTCACACAGTCGCAGGACCTGAGTCACCAGCTCACACAGTCGCAGGACCTGAGTCACCAGCTCACACAGTCGCAGGACCTGAGCCACCAGCTCACACAGTCTCAGGACCTGAGCCACCAGCTCACACAGTCTCACACAGTCGCAGGACCTGAGTCACCAGCTCACACAGTCGCAGGACCTGAGTCACCAGCTCACACAGTCGCAGGACCTGAGTCACAAGCTCACACAGTCGCAGGAACTGAGCCTGAGGGTGTGTGGGTGTGTGGGTGTGTGGGTGAGAACTGAGGGTGTGCGGGTGTGCGGGTGTGCGGGTGTGCGGGTGTGCGGGTGTGCGGGTGTGCGGGTGTGCGGGTGTGCGGGTGTGCGGGTGTGCGGGTGTGCGGGTGTGCGGGTGTGCGGGTGTGCGGGTGTGCGGGTGTGCGGGTGTGCGGGTGTGCGGGTGTGCGGGTGTGCGGGTGTGCGGGTGTGCGGGTGTGCGGGTGTGCGGATGTGTGCTGTGTACTGTGTGCTGTGTACTGTGTGATGTGTGATGTGTGCTGTGTGATGTGTGATGTGTGCTGTGTGCTGTGTGATGTGTGCTGTGTGCGGTGTGCGGTGTGCTGTGTGCTGTGTGTTGTGTGATGTGTGATGTGTGCGGTGTGCGGTGTGCTGTGTGCTGTGTGCTGTGTGCTGTGTGCTGTGTGCTGTGTGCTGTGTGCTGTGTGCTGTGTGCTGTGTGCTGTGTGCTGTGTGCTGTGTGCTGTGTGCTGTGTGCTGTGTGCTGTGTGCTGTGTGATGTGTGCTGTGTGCTGTGTGCTGTGTGCTGTGTGCTGTGTGCTGTGTGCTGTGTGCTGTGTGCTGTGTGCTGTGTGCTGTGTGATGTGTGCTGTGTGCTGTGTGCTGTGTGCTGTGTGCTGTGTGCTGTGTGCCGTGTGCCGTGTGCCGTGTGCCGTGTGCCGTGTGCCGTGTGCCGTGTGCCGTGTGCCGTGTGCCGTGTGCTGTGTGCTGTGTGCTGTGTGCTGTGTGCTGTGTGCTGTGTGCTGTGTGCTGTGTGCTGTGTGCTGTGTGCTGTGTGCTGTGTGCTGTGTGCTGTGTGCTGTGTGCTATGTGCTGTGTGCTGTGTGCTGTGTGCTGTGTGCTGTGTGATGTGCGCTGTGTGCTGTGTGCTGTGTGCTGTGTGCTGTGTGCTGTGTGCTGTGTGCTGTGTGCTGTGTGCTGTGTGCTGTGTGCTGTGTGCTGTGTGCTGTGTGCGGTGTGCTGTGTGCTGTGTGCTGTGTGCTGTGTGCTGTGTGCTGTGTGCTGTGTGCTGTGTGCTGTGTGCTGTGTGCTGTGTGCTGTGTGCTGTGTGCTGTGTGCTGTGTGCTGTGTGCTGTGTGCTGTGTGCTGTGTGCTGTGTGCTGTGTGCTGTGTGCTGTGTGCTGTGTGCTGTGTGCTGTGTGCTGTGTGCTGTGTGCTGTGTGCTGTGTGCTGTGTGCTGTGTGCTGTGTGCTGTGTGCTGTGTGCTGTGTGCTGTGTGCTGTGTGCTGTGTGTGTGTGTGTGTGTGTGTGTGTGTGTGTGTGTGTGTGTGTGTGTGTGTGTGTGTGTGTGTGTGTGTGTGTGTGTGTGTGTGTGTGTGTGTGTGTGTGTGTGTGTGTGTGTGTGTGTGTGTGTGTGTGTGTGTGTGTGTGTGTGTGTGTGTGTGTGTGTGTGTGTGTGTGTGTGTGTGTGTGTGTGTGTGTGTGTGTGTGTGTGTGTGTGTGTGTGTGTGTGTGTGTGTGTGTGTGTGTGTGTGTGTGTGTGTGTGTGTGTGTGTGTGTGTGTGTGTGTGTGTGTGTGTGTGTGTGTGTGTGTGTGTGTGTGTGTGTGTGTGTGTGTGTGTGTGTGTGTGTGTGTGTGTGTGTGTGTGTGTGTGTGTGTGTGTGTGTGTGTGTGTGTGTGTGTGTGTGTGTGTGTGTGTGTGTGTGTGTGTGTGTGTGTGTGTGTGTGTGTGTGTGTGTGTGTGTGTGTGTGTGTGTGTGTGTGTGTGTGTGTGTGTGTGTGTGTGTGTGTGTGTGTGTGTGTGTGTGTGTGTGTGTGTGTGTGTGTGTGTGTGTGTGTGTGTGTGTGTGTGTGTGTGTGTGTGTGTGTGTGTGTGTGTGTGTGTGTGTGTGTGTGTGTGTGTGTGTGTGTGTGTGTGTGTGTGTGTGTGTGTGTGTGTGTCCGACGGAGCATATTGGCACGTGGAGCCCAAACGGCCGGGCCGATTTCGACACTGGTGGCACCTTTCGATGCAGCACAACGGGGGACAGTTGATGGTACCCTTTGCGGATCAATCGATAGCACGTGGCACGTGCCAAGTGCCAAAAAGTGGGGCGCCAACATTTTTTCCCTTTTTTCACCTTCTCAGGTCACACGGTTGGTGATACAGACTTGATACTCGCAGGTCACGTGCGCGATACAGCACAAGACAATCGATTGGGGTCGCCGTCCTCGAGTGGGAAAAATAAACCCCTTAGGGGGTACAGAGTAGGTCTGCTCTGGCATAGCTCAATGTCATTGTCAATTATAGATGTCGCTGCTGTTGCAATAACTGATAGACGAGCTATGTCGCGGCATTTGTGTAGTGAGTAGAAAACGAAATCACAATTTTAACCCCAAGGCAATGCCCCGATTGCATTGCCAACCACTAGTATTGTCAGTGGCGAAGGGTTTTCTCACTGGTCCAGTCAGGCACGTAGCCAGGATTTCGTCCAGGGGGGGGGGCGCCTCGAAAGGGCCCCTTTCCGAGCGTTGAAAGGGCCCCTTCCCAAGCGTTGAAAGGCCCCCCACCCCCACCCCCACCCCCCCCCCCAAAAAAACGCATGAAAAGGCACGCTACAAGGCTGGAAAATGCAGTATGGCAGGTATGGCATGGGCCATACCAACGTTTAGGAGCTGGAGTTAGCAAACTGACACATCAACTTTGGAACCAGCGACACGAATTTGGAATCAGCTATACCAACTTGGAATGTTTTTTAAGCTCAAGACCTGGAACTCTTAATCAAATTGCTCCGCGGAGCGGCGCGGAAATTGTGAACATTTTGAGTATTATGCCCGGGGTTGCTTTCTCATCAATGCGTCGCATTGCGTATGGTGCGGACTTCTAAAATTGTTATATTGTGCGTTTAAAAGTGTGGGGAAAAGGTGCTAAAATGAACTATTTTGCCCAATAATATAGGAAAGTAGCAACATAACACATAAATGCGCCGAGAAACTGACCGATTTTTTCCTAACCCGAATATAATTGAATTTGTAGTTAAATTGCGCCGCGGAGCGGCGAGAAAATTTTGAGTTTGATTCCATGTACAACTATATTCTTACTGTTTAAAGGCCCAAGGTCCCTTCAGATCGTCTAGGGGCCCCTCTGACCTATCTACGCCCTTCCGACCTGTTCAGGGACTCATCTGGGATCCGCGAAGCGAAAAAACATGATGTGAAGTGGGTGATATATATATATATATATATATATATATATATATATATATATATATATATATATATATATATATATATATATATATATATATATATATATATATATATATATATATATATATATATATATATATATATATATATATATATATATATATATATATATATATATATATATATATATATATATATATATATATATATATATATATATATATATATATATATAATACAAAGAGGGCTTACTCTACAGGAAAAAATAAAATCGGATCTTTCGAGTATATTGTAGCACCCTGACGAAGGGTGTTACAAGATACGCGAAAGCTCCGCTTTTAATATTTGTATTGTGGAGTAAGTCCTCTTTGTATTTAATCTTCATCTGCGATCTAGCTTCTACGTGCTTTGACCCTTCCGGTCTCACCAGAGACTCCTCTGACCTTCCAAGAAGCCCCTCTTGTGTGTCAGGGGGCCCATTCGGCCTGTTCAGAGGTCCTTCCGACCTGGCCAGGGACTGCACTGGCTGCTTTGTCGCCCTGCCGACATGCTCAGGGGCAGGGGCGGTGGATTGCTGGGCGCAGGGTACCCAAAATCCCCCCTCAAATGAAAATCCTGGGGAGGGAAAGGGTCATGTTGCCCCAGATTGAGCAGGCTAAAGACCTGGGGGGGGGGGGGGGCAAAACTACCCTTTGCCCCCAGGATTTTCGACTGGGGGGAATTTTGGGTACCCTTCCCCCGCAATCCGCCGCCCCTGCTCAGGGGCCCCTCCGACCTGCCCAGGGGCCCCTCCAGTCTGGCTAGGAACTCATCCGGCATGTTCAAGGGGCCTTCCGACCGACCCAGGGACCCTTTCGGTCTAGCCAGGGGCCCCTCTGACTTGCCCAGGAGCCCCTCCGATCGGCCCAGCGACTCTTCTGGTCGGCCTGCGCTGGCTGCTTTATGGCCCTTGCCGACATGCTCAAGGGGCCCTCCGACCTGCCCTGGAGCCCCTCCATGCTGGCCAGGGGCCACTTCGGCATGTTCAGGGGCCCTTCTTTCCCGCCCAGGGGTCCTTTTAGTCTGATCAGGGGCCCCTCCGATCTGCGCAGGGGCCCTTTAACTTTCCAGGGGCCATCTGGTCTCTACAGGGGCCCTTTAACCTTCTAAGGAGCCCTTCCGACCTAGCAAGGGACTGCGCTGGCTGCTTTGTCGCCTTGCGACATGCTCCGAGGGCCCTCTGACCTGCCCTGGGGCCCCTCCGTGCTGGCTAGGGGCTCATTCGGCATGTTTAGGAGCCCTTCTGACCCACCTAGGGGCCTTTTCGGTCTGGTCAGGGCCCCTCTGACCTGCACAGGGCCCTCTTAACTTCCCAGGGGCCCTCGGGTCTGTCCAGGGGCCCTCCAACCTGCTCAGGGGCCCTTATTACCTGGCAAAGGACTGCGCTGGCCGCTTTGTCGCCCTGCCGACATGCTCAGGGGCCTCTTCGACCTGCCCCGGGGCCCCTCTGTGCTGGCTAGAGGCCCATTCGACGTGTTCAGGGGGCCATTCGACGTGCTCAGGGGGCCCTCTGACCCGCACAGGGGCCCTTTCGGTCTTGCCAGGGGCCCCTCTGACATGCACAGGGCTCTTTTGAACGTCCAAGGGGCCCTCTGGTCTTTCAGAGAGGGCCCTGGTGGCACTAAAGGGCCTCTGAAGTCCGCTAAACTCTATAAAGACCACGCTTCGTGTAGTAAAGAGCCTATGATACCGCGCTTCGCGCGGTCTCGTCGGCCCTTTTCGGCGCGCGCAGCGCGCCGAAAAGGGCCCTCGCGCGCCAAAAAGGGCCCTCCTGGCCTCTAGGGGGGGGGGGGAGGGGCGGCCGCCCCGCCCCCCCCCCCTTGGCTACGTGCCTGGTCCAGTAACGCTGCTTTTATCACATGCTTACATATGAACCTTCTCGACGCAGCGCTACGTTTTTTTATATATACAACACTGAATGACAGGACAAAACATCTAATATATTCAGCAGGAGAGTCCTTACAACCAGAGTATGCATAAGTGATTTCTAGGCATGGCCTTCTAAACTGCATCTCAGCGCTAAAAATACTATTATGAAAGTGACTGGTTTTATTTCAACACCGTATTGACACCCCTGTAAAAGATCACGCCCTACCCTCCCCCCCCCCCCCGCTCGAAAGGTTCGATGTCATGGTGTTTCCGTACAAGTTTTGAAACCGTGGCGACGTCACTGAGTATACTCAGTACGTCACTGACGTCACTGAGTATACCGAGGCTCCTATAGGAGCCTCGGTGGCGGCTGTGAACAGGACTGAAGGCCGGCAAAGGTGCGGAGGTGTCGGACCGAGTCCTGACCGGGCCGCCGCCTCGGTGGTGGCTGTGAACAGGACTGAAGGCCGGCAGTGGTGCGGAGGTGTCGGACCGAGTCCTGACCGGGCCGCCGCCTCGGTGGTAGCTGTGAACAGGACTGAAGGCCGGCAGTGGTGCGGAGGTGTCGGACCGAGTCCTGAATGGGCAGTCAATGTACCGGGAACAAAGTGCGAGAGTTGTGTTGATTTAATTGGGATGTTCTCTCATTTCTTTGTTCGTCGTTCATGTCATGGTTATTCATTCTATTTTTCGCAAACACATCATGTGTATTATAATTGTATTATTAACTTGACCTTTGTTGATCACAGGTGTCCTCAGTAGTCAACTGGTGTCCAAAGTCAAAACATGACTGGAATTTTATCGACGTGATTTTGACGAGCTATCTAACATATTTTCGGTTTTCGCGTCCCCAATAGGAGCCGAGCCGGAGGGACGTGTTCACCCCCCCCCCCCCCACCCCACCCCCCGCTCACCCCCAACCCCGGCACGGCAAAAGTAGCGCCGAGCAACGACACGGCGTGGGTTAGTGAGTTTAGTTCGCTGCCAATTATCACGCAATCTCTTACTACGGCCAATCAACAAACTGTGCATACAACACTGGCACATAGTCATCAAATTCGGCCTGGAACAAGTTGCCAGCAACTGGTCGACCCAGGTGATTGCTGCGCGCGAACTGCTCAACCTTCCACGACAGGCGTCCCGACAGCTGGCGGAATGTCTGCTGCAGGCCAGAGTCGACCGTGATCGTCCCCGGTTGGCGGTAGAGAAGGAACACGTACCGGTGCAAACCTGGCGGCAGATAGAGCAACTGTTATTTTCCCATCTTGGCACCAGTCTGACGTGATGGCCTGCTAAAATGTCGCCCGGTGAGTTTTGCAAAAAAGCGGCGATGATGGCTGAAGGTTTTCCCAAGGAAGTTGGTGGGATATAATGAAGCTGACCACCTATATTTCTTTCAAGTGGGTGGACCAAAAGATATAACTCCGTTCTAAAATTCATATAAAATAAGAACGTTTTCAAATCTAGCAAACATTTGTTGGAGCAAGGCAGAAAGATTGTAGGAAAACACGCACCCTGGAGGGCCTCTGAGAATTACACGCACTGGAGGAGGCGGATTTCGCCTCACCCTAAGGTCTCGGCTCCCATATGAGCCACACTAACGAAATGTGTAGGAAAGAGAGATGCTGTGGGGATCTCTGTTTGGTAAAAATTGAATGACCGGTCAATATTTTATATCAATATTTTGAAGGTCAAAGGAGGTCAAATATGTTAAATTTTGCTTGTTATGCGCTCCTTGGCTTGTCATTGTTATGGAATGCAGTTATTGCATGTATTTACACCCCAAATGTTTGTATTGATTTTATTGAAAGTCTAATGATACCATAGGATGATAGCAGTTGCATTTGACCTCAGGTAATTCACATACAAGTATGACGCCTTAATCGGCGAAGGACGAGCGAGCCCGTAGAAACCCGATAGTTTCTGAGTTACGGAACAGGGGTGTGCACGTGCGCACGTGCAGTGTGACCCAGAGTTTGACTTGCGCGTCATTGCCTCAAACAACACACCAAATGTTAATTTAATCGTTCCAGCCGTTTCTCAGCTATAGCAGGATAACTTTTGCTGACACCCCTGACGCGGCACGTGCCACGCGCCATGCTGACCCCTCACGTGAGACGAAACATGTCAATAACATAATTCATTGAATAGGGCTATCAGATGGTTAAGACGGCGTATCAATCAGATGCGATATTTCAAAGATATAAGCTCCTCAAAAGCGTTACGGTCGGGCCTGGTCGCCGGTCGGGCCTGGTCGGGTCGGCCGCTTGTATGTGATAAAAATCCCGTATTCAGTGAGGACTCGCGAGCGCTTCGCGTTCGCTCGTAATCTACATTCCACTGCGGTCATTTTGGAGGCATTTTTTTATTTGATGGCCTATAATTCAAAAAGTCTGCGCCCGATCTGTATGTTTCTTACTTTAACCCTCACCCTACGGGAGCTTTTTTTCACCTTCGCCCTGCGGGGGGGGGGGGCCTGACAGGCCCCCTGTTAACTTGCAAACCAATCAACTTAGAGCAATGCGGTAAGAACCAGCATGTTGCCTGTCATGAGAGGAATTTAACAGTATGCGATTTTTAGGTGTCAGGTCAACGAGTGACCTTCCAGATCAAGCGAATGACCTCGGATTTACCACGTCCAGAACAGCGATTTTACTCTTCAGAAAACCTCAAAATTGGAAATTGATAAATGTAAATAAAAAGGCATGTTCCTAGACCAGTTTTGGCTCAGAAATACAGAAAAGGTAATTATTTGTTCGTATCTTGTCCAAAAAAGTCAACAAAAAGTTATTAAAAAATGACGTCATCAGTTTCTTACACTTAGGGAGCCATCACTCAGTCAAAAATGAAGATATTGCTTTGAAATTTGGTATGGGTATTGTCCATACTCAGTTATCTCACATGTATTCCGGTTTTTCTAAAATCTTTGAAAATTTTGATTTTGTGTTTTTTTTTTGTTTTTTTTTAGTTTTTGAAGAAAACAAAATGTTTTATTTTATTTTAGGGGTCAAAACCTTTTTTTTATCCGAGATTGCCATTTTAAAGAAAATTCCATTTTGTATCTTTGCATAATTGCGTTTGCAATTTGCTTCGAAACCTTTTTTTTCTACGATTTTTCAAAATTGTATAATTTTTTGAACAACATGACGTCATCAAAACATGATTATCTCCCAAACTACTTCACCAATTTCAATTAAATTTCTAAAGCTTACGTATAATTGTTGTAAACTCAGATACCGAAAATTTGAGTTAGATGCATTGCATGAGTACAAAGTTATTCAAGAAAAACCTCAGGGGGGCCTGTCAGGCCCCCATGATTGGTACCCCTTATTGGTAGGGCGAGGGTTAACCCGCGCGGCGCTGGGGTCTCCATCCGAACGCCCGGTGCTGGGGGTAAATGTTACCCCCCTCGTATCTTCCGAACCAATAATCGCAGCGAGACGCGCATGGCGGTGATCGAAAGCTCTCAGTGAGAAGATTCTAACGCATATACGAAATTTGTAAAATAAGGTCACATGTCAGGTCACGGTGAGGTCAAGTGTCAAAATGTAAATATTTGGGTTTTTGGGCTATACTTTCCATCCAGATTGTGACTAGTATCTCACAAAGTGCTCTCAAATGTATAATGCATCTCCCGCGTAAGTAAAAGTGAAATTGTAAGCAAAGGTCAAGGTCAAGGTCAGGGCACAAAAGATCACAGGTCTACGAAAGCCATGCGGCACATGTTGTATGAGTTATTTTACACGTAGAAGACAGAAGCAGCCATTTTCACAGCTTGACCGCATATAATGGCCCTCAGGTGAAGGTCAGCTCACAATAAGGACAAAATTTGAAATTGATTAATATAAATAAACATTGCATGTTTCTGGACTTTCAATCTGTCTTTACTATCGAGGACCAGAGTAGTATTGCAGCACTTCAGCCTGAGCTAGAGACAGAGGAGACTATAGGAGAGCTAGGTGGCATAAGTAGTGAACTTGTTCTAGAATATCTAAAGAAAGTAAGGCCTAACAAGGCAGAAGGACCTGATGAAATCCATGCTAGACTTTTAAGAGAATCTGAAAGGGAGTTGTCGGTTCCATTAGCCATAATATTTTCTAAAACACTCGCAAATAGTAAAATTCCACTTGATTGGAAAAGAGCAAATGTTGTTCCTATTCATAAAAAGGGAGATAGAAGTAAAGAGGAAAACTATAGACCGGTTAGTCTGACCTCATTAGTCTGCAAGGTGCTTGAATCAATCATCAAAGATAAGATTGTTGAATTCTTGGAGCAAAATGAACTCATCAAGGATACACAGCATGGCTTTAGGAAGGGCCGTTCTTGTTTAACTAATCTTCTGGAGTTTTTGGATGTTGCAACAGATAGCTTTGATCGGGGTAAACAGCTAGATGTAGCTTTTCTTGATTTCAGTAAAGCATTTGACAAAGTCCCCCATACAAGACTGGGGTTGCAACTTAAAATTCATGGGATCAGGGGCAAGATTCTGGATTGGATAGAAACGTGGCTTTCAGGACGCCAGCAAAGGGTTATATTGAATGGGTGCCAATCACAATGGAAGGAGGTTCTCAGTGGGGTTCCACAGGGCTCAGTCCTGGGCCCATTGCTTTTTATAGTATTTGTGAATGCAATTGAGAACAGTATAGACAGCAAAGTCTTGAAATTTGCAGACGATCTAAAAGTTGTCAGGATTATTAGAGGAAAACATGATCAGGATGTTTTTCAATCAGATCTGGACAAGCTAGTTGAGTGGTCTGAAGTATGGCAGATGAAATTCAATTTGAGTAAATGTAAGATTATGCACGCTGGACGGGTTAGCAGTAAACATAGGTATGAAATGGGTGGGCAGAAAATGGAGCAGATTGAAAAGGAAAGAGATTTAGGTGTCGTGGTAAACAATAGACTATCAGCGTCAGACCAGGTTGTAGAAGCTAGGAAAAAGGCACTTAGAATGCTAGGGGCCATTAACAGAAATGTTTCCTACAAGAGTGAAAAGGTAATAACAAAACTGTATTGTGCATACGTTAGACCACATTTGGAGTATTGTGTACAAGCCTGGTCTCCAACATATGAGAAAGATTGCTGGTTGTTAGAAAGAGTTAAAAAAAGGGCAACAAAAATGGTTAATTGTCTTGGTAGTTTACCTTATGAAGATAGATTAAAGAAATTGGGTATGTTTTCACTTAGATATAGAAGGCTAAGAGGAGATCTAATTGAAGTCTTCAAATTTGTAAATAGTCAGCATTCTGGATATTTAAAGGGTATGTTTGAGTTCAATAGGGAAAATCGAGGTAGAGGTCATCAGCATAAACTCATTATGAAACAAAGTAGGACTAGGCTACGACAGTCATTTTTCAGTAGAAAGGTTGTAGGACATTGGAATATGCTACCAGGGGATGTCGCTGATGCAGTGACACTTGCTTCCTTCAAAATTAGATTAGATAAATACTTTACAGAGAAGGGATTAGTTCATAAATACTCGTGGGATTAGCCTTCTTTTATGCAGGTAGAGTAAGGTGATTTGAAGGGGCGAGACTGGTGGAGGGGGTGGGGGTGGGGGTGGGGTGGGGTGCAACCTCGGATGGGCCCAAGAGGCTCTTTGTTGCACTTTTCTTTTATGTCTTTATGTCTTTATGACTAGTTTTGTCTTCGAAATACAGTTGTTGGCATTTATTTGTCTTTATCTGGCCAGTAAAAGCCAAACAAGGCAATTAAAAAAATGACGTAATGAGTTACTTATACTTAGAGAGCCATACGTCAGTCAAAATAAAGATATTGCTTTGAAATTTGGTTTGGGCATCGTCCGAACTCGTTTCTCTAATATATCTTCCGGGTTTTTGCAAATTTTCAACAACAAAAAAACTCTTGTGGAAATTCTTCCAAAAATTCAGGTTTGTGCATTTTTGGGAGTCAAAACACCACAATTTTGACAATCCGAGATAGCAATTTTGAAGACAATTTTATTTCCTTTCTGTTGAGGCCTTTTATTTGCGATTTGCACAAAAGGACTATTTTCTACGATTTGTCAAACATTTAACTTTTTCACCAAAAATGACATGACATGATGTCACTAAAACGTCATTATCTCCCAAATTTTTCTCCAATTTCAATCAAATTTTTCCAGAAGACGTAGAATTCATGCAGCATAAGGTATCCTAAGTTTCACTTCGATATCTGTCATAGTTTTTAAGTTTGAAAAAATCCAGGAGAGGGGATAGAATTTACCCCCCATCGCCGCACGGGTTAAACGACGCGTCATTCATTTGTTAGCGAGTACACAATAAATGGTGCATATCGACCGGTAAAATCAGAGATATTTACAAACAAAGAACAGGCGGGGTGAGGCGGATCCCCCCTCCAGTGTGTGTGATAAAGACCACACCAATTGAATAGAAAGTTGCATCCATTGCCCTGGGATTAAGGTCAACATACGTATATTTTTATTACTAATAATTTCTTCTTTTTCAGCTTTTCTCCAAAAGACGGTTGTATTATTTTATTCCCCCACCACTCCCGGTGATTTTTCACTTGCCGCTTCTAAAACGTTAGGCCTGGCGTCTTGAAACTTTGTGACTGTTCCCAAAATTGAATTGCGCGTGTTGTTTAAAACAAACATAAAGACAAAAATCGGTCCAGCAGAGGCGGTGCCAGGCTCCTGCTTCGGGGAGGGTGTTACGAATGCGGTTGTGCGGCGCATACTTCCTTCGTAGTTTGCAGTGAAATAAATTCGTCATAAACATTTGCAATGCAATATGCATCATGAATAGAGCCCTTCATGGGACACATTTTCAGCCTCCATCCCGTTCCAGCCCATTCAGCCAGACCCAAACCCGTTCCAATCCGAATTCATAATTGATGGGGATCCTGTCCCACCTGTTTCAGCGTATTTCACTTTTTGTGGTGCTTAAAAATTATATGGTCTATCCCAAACCCATTCCAACCCATTACATTTCCAAAAAATGTCCCATTATCACCCATTTCCATCCCGTTCCCATTCCCATACGGGATTCCCATTCCATGAAGGGCTTTAACCCTATTTGTAACAGGGGGCGGATTCCGCCCCCCCCTCCTCATGTTTTTCGCAGATATCTCCAGAACGGCTGGGAGCAGGCCCATGAAATTTTAGGACTTTTCATAGAATTGAATACCGCATTTGGAGTCAAAATTTTGAGTTCTTAACCTGAACAGACGCGGTTCCAGGGTACAGTTTTGGGTGGGTTCGGAGGCGATATTTGGCGATAATACGGAAATGCGATCTTCACGGTTTCTTCGTAACTGCCTCAAGTATGAAGGAGTTACATCGATTCACAGTGATTGCAACAAGTGCAAATTAGTTGATGTTAATGAAATATAATTACAATTTCATGGCAGAGGCGGTTTCAGGGGCTTGAAAAGGGGGGGTTTCCAGGAAATATTCAATCCTTGGCGGGAAGCAAATAGAGCAATGTAAGGGGCATTTATGGTTATCAAGATGTAAAAGATAGCTTCTGCTTCCATTATTTGCATAATTTATTACATATAGAGTTTTAGGGGCGTGTTCAGGCACATGAAAAGGGGGGTGACTAGCTTGGTGATGACGATATGCCAGCGATAACGGCGAAATAGACGGTTAGCTTATAATTATATATGCACATATGAGGCCAGGAAAGGGAATACATTCTTTTTTTTTGCAGAGGCGCGCTCAGGAATGGAAGAAAGGGGGTCATATTATTGCAAGGAAACTAAGAGGCATGGGCGTACAATGACATAAAATACTGTAGTTTTCGGATGAAACACGCACCACAGGCTACTCTACGAACGATTATAAGATAATAGGCGAGTCCAGGTAGGGTAAAAAGGGGTAAGCAATGTTAATTGAAGTTGTAAGTGAAATAGTCACTGTTGACTAGTTAGTATCATAATAGCGGATACTATACTTATCAAAAGGTATTGAGCCGACCCAGTTTGAATCCTGGATACGCCTATTATGAAGTACAACATGAAAAAAGGAACTATCTACGATCAGTAACATATTTATAGTGCTGGGTAGCAACTTGTCTGCGGTTAATATTTTTTCCAATTTTACCCCCCTTTTTCACTAACCTGGTACCGCCTATAGCAAAAAATACGATTTTAACTGTTTTGTCTAATGTCACAATCACATACCATTTCATTTATTTATTTTATAAAAACAAACATAAAAAATGGTTTTATTACGCATTTACTTCACCCCCATATTGAGTGAACTGCACACGCCTATGATTTTTGCATTTTCAAACGCCACTGTCATATATCAATTCCCAATTCAATCTCTATCGATTCGTATTAATTGTGTTAAAATCGGTCCATAAACATGCAAGCTATGTTGGATAAAATATAACAACTAAAATTCGTGGTTTTGGCCCCCCTGTTGCCCCCCTATCAAAAATGTAGATTATTTATTATTTAGAAATGTAGATCGTGTTGAGGGGAACCAAACGCCGTTTCATTTTTTTGAAAATCGGACGGGTAGATCTCGAGATCTCCGGGGGGCGGAATCCGCCCCCCCCCCTGTTACAAATAGTGGTAGCCAGGAGCCTGTTACAAATAGGGTTAACAGGGGTGTCTTTTTAGGACCCCCCCCCCGTAGGGCGAAGGTGAAAAAGCTCCCGTAGGGCGAGGGTTAAAACAATCTTTCCTTAGTAAAAGTTGCTTAGATTTTCTTCTATATCAGGAAATATGTCAATTTTGCGCCGATTTCAGGCATTTGAAGGGAGCACGGCCACCCCCCCCCCCCCCCCGCCCGCCTGGATCCGCTAATGCACGTTGTACTATGGCCTTGTGTGCCAACTACACGGTGTCCAGCTCGATTTACGGACTGCCGCTGGGAATCATGTCCCGGTGTTGGCTAACATCTATGAGTGCTTTGGCTCCCAGAAGCAAGCATACCGCCATCTCATATTATAGAATAGATGTGCTTGAATGCCAAAGTTGTGAAAAGAATGTTTGTATTGAAGATGGCCAAGCGAGACAAAATATTGTGGATCACCAAAGTTCGGACAGCTAGCGTTTCTGAGGGACAAAATTATGTCACAGAACTTATTCATTGGTAAGCAAGTCTGGATATAATAATTACATAATAAGTCAATATCGTATCCATCCAAATCTGTAGTACCACTCAAAAAGGGCCAGCAACAGCCAGATTCATCCAGTCAACCTATGACTGTGCTGTACTTTATAAAGCGTATGTGCTGCCACCTATAGAGCACCAGTGTAAACTCACCGGAGCCCTCGGGCGCTCCTGATCCGATGTACTCGGAGACCACGTGACCTTGCTTGAGCTGATTGGAGGGGATGTTGACCACGAGCCAATGGCGTACTTCCCCCCGAGTCCGGTTCGCTCGGCTCGGCGCGTCAGGATCTGAAAAGACAGTTTCGCACGTTCACAAGCATGCTTTCTAACGCTTATGCGGCTTATGGTTTTGGCAAAGGCTATCACTTGCCATGTGTGTATACCTAATGCCGTTGACTTGATGCCGAGCTGATGTCGACAATGCTGATTTCTTTCTGTTGAACATATACACCCAAGCCAGGTATAATTAGGCAGACGTGTCATAAGTGGCGAATCTAGGTTTCCAGTTTTTTTTTGTGGGGGGGAACTTTGTTTGGAAGGGCCTGTTTTGCCCTAACGTAAATCGCCACTGCTGCCATCTACATTGAACCATATTCAATTACTTTCAATTAATATTTAAATTATTTACATCACCAAAAACATTTTTTTTTTTAAAGTTTTAGCCGTATCACTAACCGTTCCCTGATCCATCACTACCTACATCAATTAGGTCAAGATAATCCGTGACACTATTATTTTAGCAATCAATTTACGTTTCGTATATCAAATGAAATATACTCCCAGTGTATACCTGTTCCCTAATCCATATCACCTTCCGCATCCCCTCCCTCCCTCTCTCCCTCCCTCCCTCCCTCTCTCCCTCCCTCCCTCCCTCCCTCCCTCCCTCCCTCCCTCCCTCCCTCCCTCCCTTCCTCCCTCCCTCCCTTTCTCCCTCCCTCCCTCCCTCCCTCCCTCCCTCCCTCCCTCCCTCCCTCCCTCCCTTCCTCCCTTCCTCCCTTCCTCCCTCCCTTCCTTCCTTCCTTCCTTCCTTCCTTCCTATTTTCTTTCCTTCCTTCCTTCCTTCCTTCCTTCCTTCCTTCCTTCCTTCCTTCCTTCCTTCCTTCCTGTTCACCAGGTCACCTGCCTCTTACCTATCATAACCAGAGTGTAGAACGCCCGCGGATCCGCAGGCCAGGTCACCTGTGGCTGGCATCGTAAGTCGGAAGGCGTTATGTTGTTTCCCAGCTCAACCGACACGCCCGTGCAGTATTCCACCTGCAATGAACGTACAGCGGATGACGGTGGTTATGATGTGTGAGTAGTGGTAGTTTGTTTCCCCGCCCGCTGAGGGGTTTACGGATTTTCTTAATCCGCGAGTCACAGAGGGGGAGGGGGGGGGGGGCTTAGCCCCCCTTTAGGAATATTAGGCATATCTCAACAACTAATGCAAATATCGACGCCAAACGTTCAGTACATATCCGGGCATCATTTTTACACCTTTTGAGGAAAAAATTCAAAAAGTCCGTCAGATTTTTTATTATTTAGATATAGTGAATTTAGTGACGTCACTAACCATGATTTTGACACCAAATTCGGCTAAAATTTGCCAGGCCGTACAAATGCAGCATTTTAAGCAAAATGCAATCGAAAAACGCTAAAAGGTAGAAAATTGCAAGGACTACAAACCAGCTGTCTCCAAATTAAAAACAAATTGGTTTTTGACCCCAAAAATTGTAAAAGAACAACACTTTTTTGAAAAAATGCTCACAAAATAAATTTTTCAAAGATATTGAAAAAACGGAATATATGTCAGATAACGACATATGGCCAACTACCAGTGGCGGATCCAGGGGGGCGTAGGGGCTGAAGCCCCCTGCCTTAGAAAACGGCGCCATTTTTGTATAGGATTTGCCGGCGCCGAAGGCGCCGTAGCGTTTTCGGGAGGCCGCCAGGGCGCCCTTGCGTCTACCAACAGCATCGTAGCACTCTTGGAAGGTACCCTGGCACCCACAGAAGACATCTTGCCGCCCTCACAACGCATTATGCCGCCCTCGGAAGGTACATCGCCGCCCTCGGAAGGCATTATGCCGCCCTCGGAAGGCACCATGCCGCCCCCGTCACCGAGAAAATATGCCGCCCTCAGGCCTGAAGCCCCCTGCCTTAGAAAATCCTGGATCCGCCCCTGCCAACTACCATACCAAATTTCAAAATGATATAATCTTTTTTGACTGTCATGGCATATAAAGTATGGGTAAATCATGACGTCATATTTTGAAATTGCGTTTTTTGGCTTTTATTGACCGGATACAGACAAATAAATGCCAGCACTGTTTTTTTTTTGTATAGATAAAACTGATATAGAAACATGCTTTTTCATTTCGATTTATCAATTTCAAATTTTGACCTTCAGTGACCTGAACTTGACCTGAACTTGACACTAACTTCATGTAAATGAAGTCAGGTGGTAAAATGTCTACCACTATCGAATTTTACGCGTAAAAGCATCCATAAAATATGTGCTGCATGACTTTCGTAGATATTTTGTGTGTAGTGACCTTTTGTGACCTGACCTTGACCTTGATCTTTTCCAACAATCTCACTTTAGCTCATGTGGGATATGTATCATACCTTTGACAGTACTTTAGGTAATGATAGGCCCAATCGAAGGCCATGGATGGCAATTATTGTCTATAAACTCAAATACCTCGATTTTGACGTTTGACTTGACCGTGACCCGACATGTGACCTTAATTTGATTTTTTAAAGTTTGTTTTAGGCTTATCCCATTGAGCGCTTTCGCATGCCGCCTTGCGCGTCCCGCTGCGATCATTGGTTCTGAAGATACCAGGGGGGCTACCCCCCCCCCCAAAAAAAAAAACTCTTGACATAATAAAGATAGGGACGTTCGAATGACGCCGCTGTGTTTGTCTCGTCGATTCTGTGTTCTCGTCGATTTGCATCGCCCTATATATAACATGGCCTACCTGGGGCAGCAAATTACCTTGACCTGAGGTCAAATTTTGAAGTTGACCTAACCAGGTCACCATTAATCACTGGCTGGCTTTGACACAACTTCAAACATTTTTGGAGGTGGGGTCACTTGACCTAGTATGGTGGCCTGACCTGAGATGACCCAAGGTAATTTTTTTCTTCAAAGTGTGCGCAATTGATGTCCTAACAGGTGTGTCAAAATCCGGCGGCGCCGCGCGCCGCCGTTTTTTCGCTATCTGCGAAAAACCTGAGGGGGCGGGCGGAAATCAACCCCCCTGTAGTGCGCGGGTTAAATGCAACTCATTGAGGGCTTTCGATTGCCGCCTTGCGCGTCTCGCTGCGATCTTTGGTTCGGAAGATAACCGGGGGCGTTTAATGCCCCCCCCCCCCCCAGTCAATGGCGTTCTGCGGAGACCCCAGTCAATGCCGGGTTAAATGTTCTAAAATTCTATTAAAATAGAGTTTTGAAGCAAATTGAAAATATTAAAACGCCTACATAGAGGAAATGATTCATCATCAAAATGGCGATCTCGGATTTTACAATTTTGAGTTTTGGTTCCCGAAAACGCAAACAAAAACTGAATTATTAGGGAAAATTTCACTAAATGAAACGTTTCAAAGATATACAAAATGAATATTTATTTCAGAACCAAGTATGGACGATGCCCACATTAAATTGCCAAGCAATATCTTTATTTTGGACTGATTGATGGCTGCCTAAGTATTTGGAACTCATAACGTCATTTGTTAAATTATGTTTATTTTTGGCTTTTAGTGACCAGATACAGAGAAATAAAAACCACCACTGTATTTGTATTTATACAAAACTGGTTATAAACATGCCTTATATTTAGATTATTCAATTTCAAATTTAACCTTTTGTAACATGACCTTGACCTTGACCTGAACTTCACCAAGAGCCATTATATGGGGCAGAATGTGAAAATGGCTACTTCTATCGAATTATACGTGTAAAATAATCCCAAAACATGTGTCGCATGACTTTCGTAGACCTCTTGCCAATAATGACCTTTTGTGACCTGACCATGACCTTGACTTTTGCTTACAATCTCACTTTCGCTTAAACGGGAGATGCTGTAAACCTTTGAGAGCACTTTTTGTGATAATGGTAGCAATCTAAGACTTTGAATGGAAAGTATATCCCATCAACTGAAATAACTCTATTTTGACATTTGACCTGACCGTGACCTGACATGTGACCTTATTTGCGAAATGTCGTGTGTGCTTCAGATGCGACTCATTAAGAGCTTTCGATTGTCGCCTTACACTTCTTGCTGCGATTATTGGTTCGGAAGATGACGAGGGGCAGAATCCGCCCCTGCCCCAGTGTTCGGCTGAATACCCCAGAGCGCGGGTTAACCCGCAGGGGCAGATTCTGCCCCCTCGTTATCTCCCGAACCAATAATCGCAGCGAGACTCACAAGCACAAGACAGCAATCGAAATCTCTCAATGAGACGCATCTACAGCATACGCGAAATATTCCCAATAAGGTTACATGTCAGGTCACGGTGAGGTAAAATGTCAACATTGAGGTATTTGGGTTTTTGGGTCATACATTCCATCCAAAGCCTTAGATTGCGACTATTATCACACAAAGTGCTCTCAAAGGTATAACGCATCTCCCGCATAAGAAAATTTGAAATTGTAAGCAAAGGTCAAGGTCGAGGTCAGGTCACAAAAGGTTACAGCTCTACAAAGGCCATGCAACACATGTTGTATGGGTTATTTTACACTATAATTCGATAGCAGCAGCTATTTTCACAACCTGACCCCATATAATGGCCCTCAGGTCAAGGTCAGGTCACAATAAGGTCAAAATTTGAAAATGATTAATTTAAATAAAAACGCATGTTTCTAGACCAGCTTTATGTCTCCGAAATACAGCGGTGGCATTTATTTATCTGAAACTGGTCACTAAAAGCCAACAAACGTAACTTCACAAAATGACGTTATGAGTTACTTATACTTATTTATGGAAGCATAAGCCAGTCAAAAATAAAGCTTTTGTTTTAACATTTGTTGTGGGTATCGTCCATACTTGGCTCTCTAACATAACTTCCGGTTTTTTGAAGATATTAAAAAATGATTTTGAGGGAATTCTTCCGATTTTTTTAGTGCATTATTTTGTGGGTGGGGGGTGGGGGGGGGGGTAAAAAACAGAACATTTCGACAATCCGATATAGCCATTTGGAAGATAATTTAATTGCCGTTCTTTTGACGTTTTGTTCAAAACTCAATTTTTCAAACATTTATCTTCTTTCACCAAAAATGGCATGACATGACGTCATTAAAACGTCATTATCTCCCAAAGCACTGCATCAATTGTATTGCAATTCGGTGAAGCAATACAATTGATATTGCTTCACCAAATTGATAATTGGTGAAGCATAAGGTACAAGATAGCTTCACATCGATATCTATTACAGTTTGCAAGTTAATGAGAAAATCCGCGAGGGGCAGATTTTGCCCCCCCCCCCCTCCCCCAGCGAGGTGGGGCGCGGGGTATCGCCGTATGGGTAGTGAAGCACGGGACATTCACACAAATTAACACACTGTACGAACACCAGACCTTGTTTTGTGCTTAGATCAAGTGAAAAACATGCTTAAAATTAATACCGTGTAGCCTAAATTAGGTATAGTTTGTTTTTGTAAAGCACACACGTAGAGCGGGACTCGATGAAAGCGGTGGCAATAATTCAGGGACTTGCGAACAATAAATATCGAAAAGACATAAGCCATTCCATGAACCAATTGTGCAAACTGCACGCGTACGTGCAATCCTTCAAATCGTCCAAAAACGGATATCGTTCAAATCCTGTACTCAGACTGGAATCAACTGGTAATTGTTGTCGAGCTGCTCACCTTGTCAAGAGACCTTATCACTTATGAAGTTTACTTACCTTCAGTTTGTCCCGCGGTAGGTACTGGAGACCTTATCACTTATGACGTTTACTTGCCTTCAGTTTGTCTCGCGGTGGGTACTGGAGACCTTATCACTTATGACGTTTACTTACCTTCAGTTTGTCCCTCGGTGGGTACTGCAGTACATCAGGCACCACTTCCAATTCGGCGAACGCCGCTGAAAAATGCAAAAAGAGTGGGGTTGGTATAACATTGCGAAGGAATGAAGCAGATCTTCAGATATTCGGAAATCAGGATGGCTTTATTGATTTTTGGAAATGGTAGATGCAGTTCATGAATGCATGCGAATTCCTCAGTGGGGCAGCATGAATGGGCGACATCAATTAATGATATCGATCAAGTAAAAATATACATACAAAACTGAATCCACACAATGCACGTATAACATGGATTAACCATTCATTGAAGAAAATAGCAGAACGCATGAAGACGCAAAATTTAAGACGTTAAAACCATTTCAACTTTTCAATGTAAAACCATGCACTTGTTGGATATAGATGGATAAACATCTCTCTGGTAGTTTCTGTAGTCCCTAAGACCCCTGTCTTACTACAAACCCTGGAGTCTATGCCTCACCTGCTACCCTAAAGTCTATTCCTCACCTGCAACCCTGGAGTCTTTGTCTCACCTGCAGCACTTGCAGCCCCATCTGCTACCCTGGAGTCTATTCCTCACCTGCAACCCTGGAGACTATTCCTCACCTGCTACACTGGAGTATATGACTCACCTGCTACTCATTCCTCACCTGCAACACTGGATTATATGCCTCACATCCCCGGTGCCTATTCCTCACCTGAAACCCTGGAGTCCATGCATCACCCGCAACCCTGGAGTTTATTCCTCACTAGCAACCCTGGAGTCTATTCCTCACCTGCAACACTGGAATATATTCCTCCCCTGCAACACTGGAGTCCATGCCTCACCTGAAACACATGAGTCCATGCATTACCCGCAACCCTGGAGTTTATGCCTCACTGGCAATCATGGAGTCTATTCCTCACCTGCAACACTGGATTGTATGCCTCCCCTGCAACACTGGAGTCCATGCCTCACCTGCTACCCTGGAGTATATGCCTCACCTGCAACCCTAGAGTCCATTCCTCACCTGCAACCCTGGAGTCGATGAGTGGTGGAGGCAGGTACAGTCCACCTAGGACGCCACTGTGTCCGCTTCCCATTAGCCAAGTGTACTGGCCATATCCCTGTCCTTTCACCCACGGCAGTACGATCAGCACGGCGCAGCACAGCGCAGCTGATGAGGAGAGAGCACGCATGGCGACGCTCCGTGGAGATGTTACTCCGACGACTGCCGCCAGAAGACTGAGCGCTGCTGACGCTCCGCGGAGATGTTACTCCGACCACAGCTGAGAGAAGACTGAGCGCTGCTGACGCTCCGCGGAGATGTTACTCCGACGACAGCTAAGAGAAGACTGAGCTCTGCCGACGCTCCGTGGAGATGTTACTCCGACGACAGCTGAGAGAAGACTGAGCTCTGCCGACGCTCCGTGGAGATGTTACTCCGACGACTGCCGCCAGAAGACTGAGCGACGTTACGGAGAGTGCGGCGGTTATAAAGGTTACGTATTGACCGAGTGAAGCGGCTTGGGGCCGGCGTTCCCAGCCGGAACCCGCTTCCATCCGAGCTCCGAGGCCGCTGTGCTGTGGCGCAGATAACTGTCCTGAGAGAGGTGCGGAAGAAGCACATTATTGTCGGAAGACTGGAGTCCAAATGGGTGATTATAACATTTTGTCCGAATGCCTCTGTTAATTAACCCTCGCCAGGGTTATGCCTCTGTTAATTAACCCTCGCCAGGGTTATGCCTCTGTTAATTAACCCTCGCCAGGGCAGGGTTAATTAACCCTCGCCAGGGTTATGCCTCTGTTAATTAACCCTCGCCAGGGTTATGCCTCTGTTAATTAACCCTCGCCAGGGTTATGCCTCTGTTAATTAACCCTCGCCAGGGTTATGCCTCTGTTAATTAACCCTCGCCAGGGTTATGCCTCTGTTAATTAACCCTCGCCAGGGTTATGCCTCTGTTAATTAACCCTCGCCAGGGTTATGCCTCTGTTAATTAACCCTCGCCAGGGTTATGCCTCTGTTAATTAACCCTCGCCAGGGTTATTCCTCTGTTAATTAACCCTCGCCAGGGTTATGCCTCTGTTAATTAACCCTCGCCAGGGTTATGCCTCTGTTAATTAACCCTTGCCAGGGTTATGCCTCTGTTAATTAACCCTCGCCAGGGTTATGCCTCTGTTAATTAACCCTCGCCAGGGTTATGCCTCTGTTAATTAACCCTCGCCAGGGTTATGCCTCTGTTAATTAACCCTCGCCAGGGTTATGCCTCTGTTAATTAACCCTCGCCAGGGTTATGCCTCTGTTAATTAACCCTCGCCAGGGTTATGCCTCTGTTAATTAACCCTCGCCAGGGTTATTCCTCTGTTAATTAACCCTCGCCAGGGTTATGCCTCTGTTAATTAACCCTCGCCAGGGTTATGCCTCTGTTAATTAACCCTTGCCAGGGTTATGCCTCTGTTAATTAACCCTCGCCAGGGTTATGCCTCTGTTAATTAACCCTCGCCAGGGTTATGCCTCTGTTAATTAACCCTCGCCAGGGTTATGCCTCTGTTAATTAACCCTCGCCAGGGTTATGCCTCTGTTAATTAACCCTCGCCAGGGTTATGCCTCTGTTAATTAACCCTCGCCAGGGTTATGCCTCTGTTAATTAACCCTCGCCAGGGTTATGCCTCTGTTAATTAACCCTCGCCAGGGTTATGCCTCTGTTAATTAACCCTCACCAGGGTTATGCCTCTGTTAATTAACCCTCGCCAGGGTTATGCCTCTGTTAATTAACCCTCGCCAGGGTTATGCCTCTGTTAATTAACCCTCGCCAGGGTTATGCCTCTGTTAATTAACCCTCGCCAGGGTTATGCCTCTGTTAATTAACCCTCGCCAGGGTTATGCCTCTGTTAATTAACCCTCGCCAGGGTTATGCCTCTGTTAATTAACCCTCGCCAGGGTTATGCCTCTGTTAATTAACCCTCGCCAGGGTTATGCCTCTGTTAATTAACCCTCGCCAGGGTTATGCCTCTGTTAATTAACCCTCGCCAGGGTTATGCCTCTGTTAATTAACCCTCGCCAGGGTTATGCCTCTGTTAATTAACCCTCGCCAGGGTTATGCCTCTGTTAATTAACCCTCGCCAGGGTTATGCCTCTGTTAATTAACCCTCGCCAGGGTTATGCCTCTGTTAATTAACCCTCGCCAGGGCAGGGTCCGGTATCTACGTGACTGTGCAGGGGGGGAGTACGACCCCCTGGCGTTTCGCCCCTAATTGAGCTAGAGCTTCGATTAAAAAAGGAGCGTGTTGCTTGTCATGAGCAGAAACTGTTGATACCCAATTTTGAGGCCCTGGGTGATTAGGTGACCTCTGAGGTCATGTCAATGACCAGGATGTCATCCAAATTGTGTTTGTGTAGAGATATTGAATTTAATCTA
Source organism: Chirona hameri (assembly GCA_036785665.1). NCBI lineage: Eukaryota > Metazoa > Arthropoda > Thecostraca > Balanomorpha > Balanidae > Chirona > Chirona hameri. The sequence continues at coordinate 63,500 of JAXIVJ010002112.1, forward strand.
GCTAGAGTCGTGAATCAAAATGCAGCAAATTTCTTGTCGTTAGAGGAATGCATTTCCATTAACTCTAGGTCACTGTAAACCCTTAACCTCTGTAGCACAGAATAGGCCCTCTGGGAGCCAGGTTGGGCCCTGAGGAGGCCAGAGTGGGCCCTCAAGAGACCAGAGTGGGCCTTCCTGAGGTCAGAGTGGGCCCTCTAAGGTCAGGGTGAGCCATCTGGAGCACAGAATGGGCCCTCTGGGGGCCAGGTTGGGCCCTGAGGAGGCCAGAGCGAGGATGTTGGAAGCCAGAATGGGCCTTTTAAAGGCCGGCCAGAGTGTGGTGGGCCCTCTAAAGGCCAGCCAGAGTGTGCCCTCTAAATGCAAGAGCATGCCCTTTGGAGGTCAGTGAAGACCCTCCGGAGGCTAGAGCGACCCCTCGAAGCCAGATTGGGTTCTCTGAGTCTGGCCAGAGTGGGTCCTCTGGACGTGAGAGCGGGCTCTTTGGAATCCGGATAGGGTTATAAGAGTCTAAATGAGCTCTCATTCATTTTGAGGGAGCTCTCAGTCGGACTGGAGAGCCCTTATTCGATCTGAGGAAGCACGTAGCTTGGGCTGAAAAGGTCTAACAATTTTGTTTTATTGAGGTCGAAGTTTGGCGGCTATCATTTACATTTTTTATATTGCGATTGGAGCTCCAATCCACAACAAAGACGAGAGGGCCTAGGGGATAAGCCTATGTTATCCCTTAGGGGGTAATATGACCCCCTCTGGAGAGTAACCGAGGGCGGCTTGAGGGGACCCTTGATCGGCCTGAAAAGGCCCTCGGTCGGCTTGAAGGGCTCTTGTTCGGTATAATGGACCCTCGATCAGCCTAAGGGGACCCTCAGTCGGTTTGACGAAGCCCTCGGTCGACTTTAGGAGCTTTTGGACGGTTTGAAAGGTCCCTTGGTCGGCTTGAGTGACACTCGGCTGTCTGAGGGAAAATTTGCAGACTTGACAAAGCCCATTCCGGGCTTGAGTAGGCCCCAGGCTGGTCTGAAAGGCATTTGTTTAGGCAATTGTCTATGTCCTAGACTCGAGCCATATATTCTTAATTGTCCTTCTGAAAGAACATTTGCAAGGCCTGGGAGGCCCCATGCTGACCTAAGAGGGCCGTTTATCACCCTGAGGGGACCATTAACCCTCGCCCTACGGGAGTGTTATTCACCTTCGCCCTACGGGGGGGGGGGGGCCTGACAGCCCCCCTGTTAACTTTCAAACCAAGCAACTTAGAGCAATGCGGTGAGTACCAGCATGTTGCCTGTCATGAGAGGAATCTAACAGTATGCGATTTTTAGGTTTCAGGTCGACGGATGACCTTCCAGGTGAAGTGAATGACCTCGGATTTACCACGTCCAGAACAGCGATTTTGCTCTTCAGAAAACCTCAAAAATTAGAAATTGATAAATGTAAATAAAAAGGCATTTTTCTAGACCAGTTTTATCTCAGAGATACAGAAAAGGTAATTATTTGTTCGTATCTTGTAAAAAAAAAAAAAATGACGTCATCAGTTTCTTACACTTAGGGAGCCATCACTCAGTCAGAAATAAAGATATTGCTTTGAAATTTGTTATGAGTATTGTCCATACTCAGTTCTCTCATATATTCCGTTTCCGTTTTTACATATATTCCGTTTTTCTAATATCTTTGAAACTTTTGATTTTGTGGGATTTTTCCCCAAAAAAAAGTTTGTATTTTATTTTAGTGGCCAAAAACCAAAAATTCTGAAAATCTGATATTGCAATTTTAAAGAGAATGCTATTTTGTATCTTTGGTGAATTACGTTTGCAATTTGCTTTAAAATTATATTTTCTACGATTTTTCAAATATTTCTATTTTTACCAACATGACGTCATCAAAACGTCATTATTTCCCACATTTCTCCACCAATTTCAAGGAAATTTGTACAGCCTACGTATAATTGCTGTAAACTCTGCTACCGAAAATTTGAGCAACATGCACCGCATGTGTAAAAAGTTATTCAGGAAAAACCTCAGGGGGGGGGCTGTCAGGACTCCCCCCCCCTCCGTAAGGTTAATCGGTCTAAAAGGGCGTTTTCCCGGCCTGAGAGAGCTTAGAGGATATAGGCTTCGTTAATAGAGGAACATCCATTTCTTTGAGAGGATCATCGATCGATCTGAGAGGGCCATTGTCCGGTTTTGCATAAAGAAAAACTGAACAAACTGCTGTGTTCCTATTCATTCAATTTTCTTTTACACTCAGGAAATGTGTTATTTTTGGCCGATTTTATTCGTTTTAGTGAAGCTATGGCGGTGATATAGGCACCCTTGGATCCGTCCCTCCTCGGCCCCCAATCGTTTTGAAAATCGACACCGCTGCATCTCACGGTCGCTTCTTGTTCATCAGTTATCATAATGATTGGATGGGCTTAGGAACCAAACTACATTGGCTGCATTGCTTCCATCACGCGTAGAGGGGCTGAAAGTGGATGCAACTGAGCGTGAAAAATGTCGTGACCTTGAGCGTGCCTCAGAGTCGACTGACGGTAATGGTTTCTGGCTGGTCACGCTGGTGTACCTCCTAGTCATGGTGACGGTCGGATTCTTTTTCATCTTCCCTACAGCCGGTCATCCATCCCCTGTCACTTCCGGGGCTGGTGTCCGCCGGCCACCGGGCATGTGGTGGTCGCTGAGTCCCCCCCCCGCGAGCAGTGGTACCCTTCATGGTCGCTGACCCCCCCCCCCCCCCCCCCCGCGAGCGGTGGTACCCTTCATGGTCGCTCAGTCACCCCCCGCGAGCGGTGGTACCCTTCATGGTCGCTGAGTCCCCCAGCGAGCAGTGGTACCCTTCATGGTCGCTGAGTCGCCCCCCGCGAGCGGTGGTACCCTTCATGGTCGCTGAGTTGCCCCCCGCGAGCGGTGGTACCCTTCATGGTCGCTGAGTTGCCCCCCGCGAGCGGTGGTACCCTTCATGGTCGCTGAGTCCCCCCCCCCGCGAATGGTGGTACCCTTCATGGTCGCTGAGTCGCCCCCCGCGAGCAGTGGTACCCTTCATGGTCGCTGAGTCACCCCCCGCGAGCGGTGGTACCCTTCATGGTCGCTGAGTCGCCCCCCACGAGCGGTGGTACCCTTCATGGTCGCTGACCCCCCCCCCCCCCCCCGCGAGCGGTGGTACCCTTCATGGTCGCTGAGTCGCCCCCCCGCGAGCGGTGATACCCTTCATGGTCGCTGAGTCGCCCCCCGCGAGCGGTGGTACCCTTCATGGTCGCTGAGTCGCCCCCCGCGAGCGGTGGTACCCTTCATGGTCGCTGACCCCCCTCCCCCCCCCCGCGAGCGGTGGCACCCTTCATGTTCGCTGAGTCACCCCCGCGAACGGTGGTACCCTTCATGGTCGCTGAGTCGACCCCCGCGAGCGGTGATACCCTTCATGGTCGCTGAGTCGCCCCCCGCGAGCGGTGATGCCCTTCATGGTCGCTGAGTCGCCCCCCGCGAGCGGTGGTACCCTTCATGGTCACTGAGTCCCCCCCGGCGAGCAGTGGTACCCTTCATGGTCACTGAGCCGCCCCCCGCGAGCGGTGGTACCCTTCATGGTCACTGAGTCGCCCCCCCCCCCCGCGAGCAGTGGTACCCTTCATGGTCACTGAGTCGCCCCCCGCGAGTGGTGGTACCCTGCATGTTCGCTGAGTCGCCCCCCGCGAGCGGTGGTACCCTTCATGGTCGCTGAGTCGCCCCCCCCCCCGCGAGCAGTGGTACCTTTCATGGTCGCTGAGTCGCCCCCCGCGAGCGGTGGTACCCTTCATGGTCGCTGAGTCGCCCCCCGCGAGCAGTGGTACCCTTCATGGTCGCTGAGTCGCCCCCCGCGAGCAGTGGTACCCTTCATGGTCGCTGAGTCGCCCCCCGCGAGCAGTGGTACCCTTCATGGTCGTTGAGTCGCCCCCCCGCGAGCGGTGGTACCCTTCATCGTCGCTGAGTCGCCCCCCCCCCTCCCCCCGCGAGCAGTGGTACCCTTCATGGTCGCTGAGTCGCCCCCCGCGAGCGGTGGTACCCTTCATGGTGGCGGAGTCTCCCCCGTGAGCGGTGGTACCCTTCATGGTCGCTGAGTCGCCCCCCCCCCCCCCTCGAGGGGTGGTACCCTTCATGGTCGCTGAGTCGCCCCCCCCCCCCCGCGAGCGGTGGTACCCTTCATGGTCGGCTGAGTCGCCCCCCGCGAGCGATGGTACCCTTCATGGTCGCACCCACCCCGCGAGCGGTGGTACCCTTCATGGTCGCACACCGCGAGCAGTGGTACCCTTCATGGTCGCTGAGTCGCCCCCCGCGAGCGGTGGTACCCTTCATGGTGGCGGAGTCTCCCCCGTGAGCGGTGGTACCCTTCATGGTCGCTGAGTCGCCCCCCCCCCCGCGAGCGGTGGTACCCTTCATGGTCGCTGAGTCGACCCCCGCGAGCGGTGGTACCCTTCATGACTTGGGCCCTCCTCGCAGCTTCGCCTTGAGGGTTAGGGCACTGTAAGTTTATGGACGGGCGGCCAGTCGACGCTTAGGGCACTGTAGTCGACGGTTAGGGCACTGGAAGCTTATGGACGGGCGGCCAGTTGGCATTCCGCTCTCACTGACAAACATATTTACTCTTTAATGACTCCCTTACTCCATCAATGCCACCCACATATCACCTCAAGACCTGGGACGGCGTTAAAATCATGTCTAAGCGGTCGAATTTTGGAGCTTGGGATCCTCCAGTTACGCCCACTTATCTCTTTGAGGTGATATGTTGATAGTACCTGCCTCCTTTATACTCCCGTGTATATCTGATGTAATATTAGGGAGTTAATCAGGGAATATTATCACCTATATAGGTACCGCTTGGGTATCAGCTAATTTCCTCTCATTTACCTCCTGGACGTACGCCAGTTATCTTCCCGAAGTCACCACATTCGAACCCCGAAGGACATCAGTACGCGCCACTTCCGACGCACGCGCACGTGCACGTGCGACGCATTTTTCGAGAACGACTTGTCTGAGCGTCTGCCAGCCGGTTCCTGCTCAAACGTGACGGGACGACAGCAAGAGTGGGATCCGCTGGTGGTAATTACGTTTCTTTATTGTATATGTTTGCGTTTGCTTGTATACATATAGTTACACGTACGTAATCCACCAAATATTTATGAATTATGTTGACTTCTTGTCTGCTTGTCTGGGTGTGAAGTGTGAGCGGTATTCCATTAGCTCGCTTGCAGCTTGCACCATTGAAGAAGCCTATCTCTGTATTCCTATTGAAACACAGACACCTGTTTCCGCTGCGCCCTCAGCGGGCGCAGCGGATATTTTTTCCCTGCGGATCATCAAGATGTGCGACGTACGGCCGTATATGAGGAGGATCAGTGTGGACTCGGAGGGGTGTGCCATTGGGAGGGTATGGTGACTGCCATGGGTGCTCAGCCCTGGCTGAGGGCCTGCTCCTGTTCTGAGCCGCTCACTATATGTTCCATCAGAAAGTTCGCGCAAATGTACGCTCTTACATGTGGTTTTATTCAAAGTGGCTAACTCTGCTAATATCCAAAATGTCGTGATCTAAAATTGGATTTTTATGTCTATTTCTATACAATCTGTCGATGCTTACCATCGATTTATCCAGTACGTCTCCCGAGTGTGAATGTCAACTCCCTGTTTATCCAATTAACTGTTTCGTAGTCGTAGTCGTGGCACTGGACTAAGATCAGTCCCTTTGTGTGTGGATGGTCCAAACACGTGAAATAAATAAATACACAAATAAGACGAAAAAGAGGTTTATCGGTGGTAAGCTGGAGGTGCAAAAAAGGTGCTTTGAATATTCAAATTCTTGAGCAAATCTGGCAATTTTGGGTTTCGTTAGTTCCTTCTACAAAATATATCGAAAACGCCCCACAAGAGGCTAAGAAGTATACTAGATAATCAGCTTTGATTAAATAAAATACGCAATTGACACTTAGTTAGGGCAAAATTGAAGATATTAATGACAAAGAAATATAATATTATGATGACAAATGTAATCAAATGTCAAAAGCACAGACAGGCCTTAACCCTATTTGTAACAGGGGGGGGGGGCGGATTCCGCCCCCCCCCTCCCTCATGTTTTTCGCAGATATCTCCCGAACGGCTTGGAGCAGGCCCATTAAATTTTGGGACTTTTCATAGAATTGAATAACGGATTTGGAGTTAAAAAAATTGAGTTCTTAACCTGAACAGAGGCGGTTCCAGGGCACAGTTTTGGGTGGGTTCAGAGGCGATTTTTTGGCGATAATACGGAAATGCGATCTTCGCGGTTTCTTCCTAACTGCCTCAAGTATGAAGGAGTTACATCGGTTTACGGTGATAGTAACAAGTGCAAATTAGTTGATGTTAATGAAATAGCATACAAATTGCATGGCAGAGGCGGTTTCAGGGGCTTGAAAAGGGGGGGGGGGGTTCCAGGAAGTATTCAATGCTTGGCGGGAATCCAATAGAGCGATGTAAGGGGCATTTATAGCCATCAAGATGTAAAAGATAGCTTCTGCTTCCATTATTTGCATAATTTATTACATATAGAGTTTCAGGGGCGTGTTCAGGCACATGGCAAGGGGGGTGACTGGCATGGTGATGACGATATGCCAGCGATAACGGCGCAATCGACGTTTAGCTTATAATGATATATGAACATATGAGGCCAGAAAAGGGAATAAAGTCTTTTTTCAGACGCGCGCTCAGTAATGGAAGAAAGGGGGTCATATTATTGCAAGGAAACTAAGAGGCATGGGCGTACAATGACATAATATACTGCAGTTTTCGGATGAAACACGCACCATAGGCTACTCTACGAACGATTATAAGATAATAGGCGAGTCCAGGTAGGGTAAAAAGGGGGGTAAGCAACGTTAATTGAAGTTGTAAGTGAAATAGTCACTGTTGACTAGTTAGTATCATAATAGCGGATAATATACTTATCAAAAGGTCTTGCGCCGCCCCAGTTTGGATCCTGGATACGCCTATGATAAAGTACAACATGCAAAAAGGAACTATCTACGATCAGTAACATATTTATAGTGCTGAGTAGCAACTTCTCTGCGGTTAATATTTTCCCAATTTGACCTCCCTTTTTCACTAGCCTGGTACCGCCTATGGCAAAAAAATATGATTTATAACTGTTTTGTCTAATGTCACAATCACATACCATTTCATTTATCAAAAAAACAACATAAAAAATGGTCTTATTACGCATTTACTTTACCCCCATATTGAGTGACCTGCACATGCCTATGATTTTTGAATTTTCAAACGTCACCGTCATATACAAATTTCCAATTCAATCTCTATCGATACCTATTAGTTGTGTTAAAATCGGTCGATAAACATGAAAGCTATGTTGGATAAAAAATACCACTAAAATATGTAGTTTTTGCCCCCCTGTTGCCTATCCAAAATTTAGATTTTTTAGTATTCAGAAATGTAGATCGTGTTGAGGGGAACCAAACACCGTTTCATTTTTGAAAATCGGACGGGTAGATCTCGAGATCTCCGGGGGGAGGCGGAATCCGCCCCGCCCCCTGTTACAAATTAGGGGTAGCCAGGAGCCTGTTACAAATTAGGGGTAGCCAGGAGCCTGTTACAAATTAGGGGTAGCCAGGAGCCTGTTACAAATTAGGGGTAGCCAGGAGCCTGTTACAGATGGGTTAAGTCATCGTCGCTCCGTCCCGCTGAGATCGTCAAATTTAGAGCGGTAACTTCGTTGGTTTCTGAAAATCGGAACAATCCTTACTTATTTATTTAAGCAACGAATCACACCAAATGTTCTTGATTTGATCAATTGAATAATTGATGAATCTCATAAAAAGTTGAAAGAACCTCAGACAAAGCACTTATAAACCCATGAAACATGCGGGCTTTCTGCAGCCACTGGTACTGAAAACTCAAAAATGGCTGCTCTAGATTGAACGGACAGCATGGCTGGGCGCAGACCACGGCTCTGCACATGCGCAACGTGACGTGAGGCGACCGGCTGGCGCGTAGCCATGGTGATGGGCCGGCTGGCGCCAGAGTTACGTGGTCGCCATGGTTACCGGGCGGCGGCGCCTGCGCGGAGCCAGCGCAGAGCCGGAGCCAGCATTCTCGTCATCTTACAACAAATGATCAAAACGAAATCGCTAATTATCATTAATCCTTGCTATCAAAAAGGAATTTGACTGAAAATATGAATGGAAAATTCATCTAGTTTGCATTGAAATAAGCTATTATTCCTGAAAACCATGTCGTTGCAAAATATGACCATTTCCCGAACCCCGCACATCCGGGATTCGAGCAAGATGGAGTCTCACCAAACGCCCCAAACCACCACAGCCATCTAGCTCTGGCATCACCAGAGCTAGTTTAACCCGCGAGTCACTGGGGGGTGCTTTTTTTAGCCCCCCTTAGGAATATTAAGCATATCTCAATAACTAATGCAGATATCGACGCCAAACTTTCAGTACCTATCCGGGCATCATTTTCACACATTATAAGAAAAAATGAAAAATTTTCGTCAGAATATATTTGAGATATAGTGAATATAGTGACGTCACTAAACATGATTTTGACACCAAAATCGGCTAAATTTTGCCAGGCCCTACAAATGCCGCATATGAAGCAAAATGCAATCGAAAAACGCTAAAAGGTAGAACATTGCAAGGGCTACAAACCGGCTATCTCGAAATTTCGAAAAATTTGGGTTTTGACCCAATTTTTTTTTTTGTGAAAAAATGCTCACAAAATCAAATTTTTCAAAGATATTGAAAAAAACGGAATATATATCAGATAACAGCATATGGGCAACTACCATACCAAATTTCAAAATTATATCATCTTTTTTTACTTTCATGACATATAAAGTATGGGTAAATCATGACGTCAGATTTTGAAATTGCGTTTTTTGGATTTTATTGACCGGATACAGACAAATAAATGCCAGCACTGTTTTCTTTAGATAAATCTGATATAGAAACATGCCTTTTTTATTTCGATTTTATCAATTTCAAATTTTGACCTTCAGTGACCTGAACTTGACCTAAACTTGACACTAACTTCACGTAAATGAAGTCAGGTGGTAAAATGACTTCTACTATCGAATTATACGCGTAAAAGCATCCATAAACCATGTGCTGCATGACTTTCGTAAATATTTTGTGTGTAGTAACCTTTTGTGACCTGACCTTGACCTTGCTCTTTTCCAACAATCTCACTTTAGCTCATGTGGGATATGTATCATACCTTTGACATCACTTTGGGTGATTATAGGCGTAATCGAAGGCCATGGATGGCAAGTATTGTCCATAAACTCAAATACCTCGATTTTGACGTTTGACTTGACCGTGACCTGACATGTGACCTTAATTTGATTTTTTTAAATCAAATTAAGGGGGCTAAAAAAGCCCCCCAGTGAGTCGTGTTACAGAATGTACCCCCAGTGACTGCCGGGTTAAGATGAAATTTTTCATTTTAAGTAAACTATGGTGTTATCATTAACATGGAATTTCCAGAAAAAAATGCATTAATTCATAAAGTTGCGATTGATATAAAAAATCACCGGGAAAAGCTGTGTTCTTATGAGTTATAGACGCATTTACCCAAAACGCCCAAATCGCCCCAAACGTAAAATCCTTCGTGAAAACGGCTAGTATAAGCGGAGAGCTCACGGTGTCCAACTAGGGACCTCTTGAGGCTGGCCCGGACCCTTCTCGCGCGCGCTGCGGCCGAGCCCGCATGTCTTATCGACGTAAAATTATGTATATTACGATGGTGCGACCCAGCTATCCGACTCGCCGGCCAAATTTCGCGCGCACAGAGCTGGAACATCCGTGGAATTACCAAACCGTTTATCGATGGTGGATAAACCTTCTATGGATGGTGGATACACCGTTTATCGATGGCAGATACACCGTTCATCGATGGCAGATAAACAGTCTATGGATGGCAGATAAATCGTTTATGGATGGCAGATAAACCGTTTATGGATGGCAGATAAACCGTTTATGGATGGCGGATAAAATGTTTATGTATGGCGGATCAACCGTTTATGGATGGCAGATAAACCGTGTATCGATGGTGGATAACACCTTTATCAATGGCGGATCAACCGTTTATCGATGGTGGATAAACCCTTTATCAATGGCGGATAAACCGTTTATGAATGGCGGAAGTAGGAATGAATGGGTGAATTGATGGCAAGACGATTGGATAATATGACGATTGGATAATATGACGATTGGATAATATGACGATTGCATAATATGATTAGATAGTATACCGGGAATACAAATAATTTCCTTTTCAGCGAGTGTTCATTGAGAGCTGCTTCGTACTGCTCCTTGGTTCTGCACTTCTGCAGTCTCACTTTACTTGCGTGCCTTCATGACCACTGCGCTGTAGACGGAAACGTTACCAATGTGGGCTGCGAGGCAGTATAAATCAAAACAGGTATCTCTTATTTGTCTCTGTCTGTATTCTGTATCACCTTCAATGCGCCATAATCCCAGTGCTATGGACCACAGCTTCCCACAGCCAGGAGCTGATTCAGAGTAATCACCTTCAATGCGCCATAATCCCAGTGCTATGGACCAAAGCTGCCACAGTCAGGAGCTGATTCAGAGTTAATCACCTTCAATGAACCATAATCCCAGTGCTATGGACCAAAGCTGCCACAGTCAGGAGCTGATTCAGAGTAATCACCTTCAATGAACCATAATCCTAGTGCTATGGACCAAAGCTGCCCACAGTCGGAAGCTGATTCAGAGTCTGATAATCCACGCAATAATGACGATTAAGCACGTGAGACTTCGCGCAGCGCAATCCTCCACACAGCGCCGCTTTTTCATCGAACTGGATACTGAGGAACAATGGACTTCAATTACTCCCCAAGAAAAACACCATCGCCACGCACGGCCTGGCGCAGACGGCTGGGAGAATCATGCCGTGAACCAATGCCTCGCGTAGGTGCACACGATTTCACGCTGAGTGACCTCAGGGCCATGCAACTAACGAAGTACAGGTCTAGTCAATTAGTACGTGCAGCAGTGAGTCGGGGTCAAATGCCGACACGCTCACCTTGCGCTAGAAGATAATAAACTATTGCTGTAGAGTGTCCACTGGCGGATCCAACGGGGAAGGAGGGGAATCAGGGGCAAATATACCCCCCCCCCCCCACACACACACACACACACACACACACAGGAATCTGGGGGGGGGGGGGGCATTCAATACAAGTATGCCCCCGCGCGATCCCTGCACTGAACGTGAAAAACAATGATCTTAGGAGAAAACTTCATGCAAACGAATTTGTTTTCTCTCTCAAGTGATTGAATTTGAAGTTGTTATGTGTCCCTTTCTTTCAATGATAGACAAAACAGCACACCTGATGGAATTCAAGCAGCCCCAGTGACATTAAACCCGCGCCCCGCTGGGGTGGGGGGGGGGGGGGGCGATTCTGCCCCCTCCCGAATTTTCTCCATAACTTGAAAACTATGATATATATCAACGTGAAACTTTCAGTACCTTATGCTGCATTAATTATACATTTCCTCATTATATTTCACTCAAATTGATGCTGTGTTTTAAGAGATAATCACGTTTTAATAACGTCATGTCATGCCATTTTTGGTGGAAAAACAATACATGTTTGACAAATCGTAGAAAATAGAGTTTTGATGTAAATTGCACATAAAAACGTCAAAAGAAATGAAATGACATTCTCTTCAAAATGGCAATCTCGGATTTTCAAGATTTTGGGTTTTTGACCCCTAAAAAGCAAAATAAATTATTTATGGGGGGAACAAAATCCAGAAAATCCATTTTTGTTAATTTGAAAAGTGAATTTCATAAGCTCGACTACCAAAATAGGGTGACCTGCCCAAATACGCGCATAACAAAATGGGAATACCTTTTGCCACAAAAAGACCCCCCCCCCAACGGAGAGAGGCTGGATCTGCCATTGAGAGTGTCCATTGAAATGCCTTTTTTAACGTTTTGCCTTCGTATCACATGTACAATGTTGCTGAATGTGCAATGTTGCATTGAAAGAGAAGAGCCAATCCGATCAAAACATTGACTTAGGTTCAAAATAGGAGATGCCGTCCAATACATACTCGAGTCCACTATCAACCCTCTCGAAGGTTTGGCGCCACAGACATTGACAAAGTGGGAATGTGCCCCGTGGCATTGCAGGTCTCTACAAACCCCAGCAGGGACGCATTTTTCGGTAAAAAAACACACTCTCTTGCCATGCTATAAGCACATCACCAGCCTATTGTATTCGTAGCGCTCCGGAAGGCTGTGTTCCGTTTCATTGGCAGGGAGAGTGCACCCATTGTTCGTGTCTCCCTGTCACAGGGGTGCAACGAGGCATGCATCCGGCGTTCCTGCTGGCTGGGCTTGCTCATCGAATTGATGGTTAGGACGCATACGAAGGGCGGACTCTCAGGCCTCAGGGGACCAGCTGGCGCAAATCCGGTCCACGTGTTTCATAGCGCGGCCATTCAAGGTGATTACCACTCCTTATTATCAGCCTCATTACCACTGCTTACAACATGGTAATGCAGTCATGTTCATTGGTATCGATTTTAACCATAGCATAATGCCCCATAGGCCCAGAGCGTGTTGCCTCTAGCTAGTTCTAGCTAGAGGCTACGTCAAATTAAATGCATACACTTGCCACACTGGGTCGAGCTTAATTCAAAATTCAAATTAAAAACTGTATTTTTTTAACAAATAGAACAGAGTTGCATCACCTGGCTCGAAGCGAACACAATGGACGAATGCATTCCATTTATCACTTGTGTTGTGTGGCCTGAGTTGGTCCGATACTGGTACCCTCCTCTAGGTGAATGACACTGGTACCCTCCTCTCAGTGAATGCCACTGGTAGCCTCCTCTCGGTGAATCTACCCTCCTCTCGGTGAATGACACTGGTACCCTCCTCTCGGTGAATGACACTGGTACCCTCCTCTCAGTGAATGCCACTGGTAGCCTCCTCTCGGTGAATCTACCCTCCTCTCGGTGAATGACACTGGTACCCTCCTATAGGTGAATGACACTGGTACCCTCCTCTCCGTGAATGCCACTGGTACCCTCCTCTCGGTGAATGCCACTGGTACCCTCCTCTCGGTGAATGAGACTGGTACCCTCCTCTCGGTGAATGACACCCTCCTCCCGGTGAATGACACTGCTACCCTCCTCTCGGTGAATGACACTGGTACCCTCCTCTCAGTGAATGACACTGGTACCCTCCTATCGGTGAATGACACTGGCACCCTCCTCTCGGTGAATAACACCGGTACCCTCCTCTCGGTGAATGATACCCTCCTTTCGGTGAATGATACTGGTACCCTCCTCTAGGTGAATGCCACTGGTAGCCTCCTCTCGGTGAATCTACCCTCCTCTCGGTGAATGACACTGGTACCCTCCTCTAGGCGAATCTACCCTCCTCTAGGTGAATGACACTGATACCCTCCTCTCGGTGAATGACACTGGTACCCTCCTCTCGGTGAATGACACTGGTACCCTCCTCTAGGTGAATCTACCCTCCTCTCGGTGAATAACACTGGTACCCTCCTCTCGGTGAATGACACTAGTACCCTCCTCCGGTAAATCTACCCTCCTCTCGGTGAATGACACTGGTACCCTCCTCCAGGTGAATAACACTGGTACCCTCCTCTCCGTGAATGCCACTGGTACCCTCCTCTCCGTGAATGACACTGGTACCCTCCTCTCGGCGAATGACACCCTCCTCTCGGTGAATGACACTGGTACCCTCCTCTCGGTGAATGACACTGATACCCTCCTCTCGGTGAATGACACTGGTACCCTCCTCTCGGTGAATGACACTGGTACCCTCCTCTCGGTGAATGACACTGGTACCCTCCTCTCGGTGAATGACACCCTCCTCTCGGTGAATGACACTGGTACCCTCCTCTCGGTGAATGACACTGGTACCCTCATCTCGGTGAATGACACTAGTACCCTCCTCTCGGTGAATGACACTGGTACCCTGTTATCGGTGAATGACACTGGTACCCTCCTCTCATTGAATGACACTGGTACCCTCCTCTCGGTGAATGACACCGTCCTCTCGGCGAATGACACTGGCACCCTCCTCTCGGTGAATGACACTGGTACCCTCCTTTCGGTGAATGACACTGGTACCCTCCTCTCGGTGAATGACACTGGTACCCTCCTCTCGGTGAATGACACTGGTACTCTCCTCTAGGTGAATGACACTGGTACCCTCATCTCGGTGAATGATGCTGGTACCCTCCTCTCGGTGAATGACAATGGTACCCTCCTCTCGGTGAATGACACTGGTACCCTCCTCTCGGTGAATGACACTGGTACCCTCCTCTAGGTGAATCTACCCTCCTCTAGGTGAATGACACCGATACCCTCCTCTCGGTGAATGACACTGGTACCCTCCTCTCGGTGAATAACACTGGTACCCTCCTCTAGGTGAATCTACCCTCCTCTCGGTGAATAACACTAGTACCCTCCTCTCGGTGAATGACACTGGTACCCTGTTCTCGGTGAATGACACTGGTACCCTCCTCTCAGTGAATGACACTGGTACCATCCTCTAGGTGAATGACACTGGTACCCTCCTCCCGGTGAATGACACTGGTACCCTCCTCTCGGTGAATCTACTTTCCTCTCGGTGAATGACACTGGTACCCTCCTCTCGGTGAATGACACTGGTACCCTCCTCTCGGTGAAGGACACTGGTACCCTCCTCTCGATGAATGACACTGGTACCCTCCTCTAGGTGAATGACACTGGTACCATCCTCTCGGTGAATGACACTAGTACCCTCCTCTAGGTGAATGACACAGGTACCCTCCTCTCGGTGAATGACACTGGTACCCTCCTCTCGGTGAATCTACCCTCCTCTCGGTGAATGACACTGGTACCCTCCTCTCGGTGAATCTACTTTCCTCTCGGTAAATGACACTGATACCCTCCTCTCGGTGAATGACACTGGTACCCTCCTCTCGGTGAATGACACTGGTACCCTCCTCTCGGTGAATGACACTGGTACCCTCCTCAGGGTGAATGCCACTGGTACCCTCCTCTCGGTGAATGACACCCTCCTCTCGGTGAATGACACCCTCCTCTCGGTGAATGACACTGACACCCTCCTCTCGGTGAATGACACTGGTGCCCTCCTCTCGGTGAATGACGCCCTCCTCTCGGTGAATGACACTGACACCCTCCTCTCGGTGAATGACACTGGTGCCCTCCTCTCGGTGAATGACACCCTCCTCTCGGTGAATGACACTGACACCCTCCTCTCGGTGAATGACACTGGTGCCCTCCTCTCGGTGAATGACACCCTCCTCTACAACAACAATAACAACAACAATATTTATTTTCATAACGATGATGGTACAGGCATTGTCCAGGTGATGGTGCAAAAGCTTGTGCTTAATTCTGGGCACCAACACCTGGTCAAAGGGAAAGAAACAAAAAAGTGGTTCAGTTACCGCGACCAGTGAGGAGGAGTGCAGGGCCAGTTAGCAAGTAAGGGGTGAGGGATGAACCGATGCAGATCCGTGGATAAGACGTTTACGAAAGCCTTGAGGTACTTTCTAAGAATTTTTGGAAAGCAGCGGAGATCAGTGGTATGGTATGTTTTGTTGTGTTTTGGCCAAAGAGAAGTGTGTTGATTTTGGTTGTGTCTGGTAAGCCTTGAAAGTCAATGTGTATGGTGTGCAGAAATTTGGCTTGAAAGGTTGAATCTCGCGGTGGTGTACAGTGGACAGTAAAGAAGGAAATGAGTTGTGTTTTCTTGGTTGTGGCCGCAGGTACAAGCAGGGGTTGTGACTTTCTGTATAGAGTATTGGTGTGCGTTCAATTTTGACATCCCCAGTCTGATCTGTGTGTGAAGGGTGTTGCCTAGTTTGGTTCCTAATGTGAGGTAGTGTGATGGTGGTGGTGTGCCATGTAGTGATTTCACATTTTGTTCAAACTGTTTACGGCTTTGGCATGACTGGATGCAATGAGGCAAGAAGTTCCAATTTCGCGACGTGTTTGGGATGAATGATCTCTGGTAGCTGGATGTCCGGGAGTGGGGGACTGTCAGTTGGTCTGCGTTTCTGAGAACTCGTCCTGTGTCTCGTCGTCTTGTCTCGGGAATCATATGTCTAATGTAGTCTGGTATGCGAGTTGTGTTGTCTTTAAGCTTTCTATATAGCAGTAGTCTGTGAATTTTACGCCTCGTCTTCAGGCTGTCCCATCCCAGCTCAAGCCTCAGCTTATGTGTTGATGTCCGCGGTAGTGTGTTAGTAACTATCCTCGCAGCTCTATTTTGCAGTCTTTCCAGTCTCAGTTCGTCAGATATCGTCAGATGTCCGTCGTAGATACAGTCGCAGTAGTCAAAGTGTGGTCGTATGTAAGTCTTATAAATTGTGTCGAGTACTTGGCGTGGCAGAAATTTAGCTATCGGGTAAAGCGGACTGAGAGCAATATTAACTTTGCGTACACTAGTGTTAATATGGGCATGGAATCGGAGGTCATTCGATAAAGTTAACACTAAATGTTTGTGGGTATCAGTTTTGGTGATTGATTGTCCGGTGAAGGTAAGTAGAGGTGATACATGATGTGCTCTGCTACTGAAGGTCAGGGTTAGGGTTTTTGATGGGCTAAATGTAATAACCCACTGCCTTTCATAGTTTTCTATCGTGTTTAGGTCATTTTGGAGGGAAACTTGTGCATGATTCAGGGTGTCGGGTGTGTAAGAAGCATATAACGATATGTCATCAGCATAGAAGAGAGCTGTGTTTGTCAGTCGGTTAGAAAGTCCGTCAAGATAGAGGAGGGCATGTAGTGGTCCCAGAATGGATCCCTGTGGGCATCCAGCGGTTATAGTCAAAGCTGTCGAGAAGGTGTTTCCTATTCTAACTTTGTGTCTGCGGTCAGTTAGGTATGATTTTAGCCAGTTAAGTAATGAGCCAGAAATAGAGTAGTCGTGTTCACACTTGAATAGGAGTCCATCGTGCCAGATTCTGTCAAAGTATTTTGTCACGTTCAAGTACACTGCTGTGAAGTCATGTCCTTTGTGCAGTGAGTTATAGAGACAATCCGTCATGTATGCCAGTTGCATTTGAGTGTTGTGATGAGGTCTGTACCCGCTCTGCATGTCAGAAAGGAGTGAGTTATCAGTTAGGTGATTGTAGATGTGTCTAAATACGATGTTTTCCAAAACTTTTGAAAGGCAACAGAGTAGGCTAATTGGCCTGTAATTATGGGGATCAGATGCTGATCCCTTGCGTTTAAAAATTGGTGAAATGTTGGCTTCTTTCCAAAGGTTGGGGAATTTAGAGTCAGTAAGAGACTTATTAAAGAGTTTAGTCAATGGTTTAGCTATGAGGATTGCAGTCGTTTTTAATATTTTTGTAGAGAGTTGATCTGGGCCTGTTGATTTATGCGGATCCAGAGAGTTCAGTACTGACAGGACCTCTTGTTCAGTGACAGTTATTTGATTGAGAGCAGGTACAGTCTCGGGTCTTGGAGCGGGATGTGGAAGGGTCGGTGTTGTGGGAAGTTGAGTCTGTGCAACAAAGTGTCTGTTGAGAGCTGTGGCCTTTTCCTCGTCAGTTGTCGCCATGTGCTGACTGTGTGTTTCGAGTGGTGGTATGCTTGTACAGTGCGTGGGTGTTATTGTCTGTTTTAATATTTTGTGGTACTGGTATGGATTGTGTTTGTGTGTGAGAAGCTTGTGAACCTGTTTTGTCGTGTGCTGGTCTTTGCAGTCTTTGTTGAGTTTGGTTACAAAGTTCCTCTGTAGTCGCCATGCTTCCCAGTCATGAGTCAAGTCAGTTTGTTTCGCTATTTTAAAGAGTCGGTCACGTTTATTCATGTGATGTTTCAAATGTCCAGTCATCCACGGTTTATCCCTCGGTCTTATGCATATTATTTTCCTAGGGATTGCTTTATGAGCGGCTGCTAAGATTGCA
Source organism: Chirona hameri (assembly GCA_036785665.1). Lineage (NCBI taxonomy): Eukaryota > Metazoa > Arthropoda > Thecostraca > Balanomorpha > Balanidae > Chirona > Chirona hameri. The sequence continues at coordinate 81,452 of JAXIVJ010002112.1, forward strand.
GAGGTAAATTTTTCGGTAGCAATATCTATATCGTAACCGAGTATGTCTTCCCAATCGGTAGTCTGTATGAGTCTAGTTAGTTTGTCTGCGTCAAGTCTGCTGTAGTCCCATATCGTCCTGGTCTGAGTGGGCGTGGGAGATGATGGTAGGTTTGTAGATACAAAAATGGGAAGGTGATCCATTTTACCAAAAGAAGACAGTGTCCCTACGCTAGTTACCATATCTTTATTGTTGGTTATGGCGAGGTCTCTAAGATTTGCTACTGTTTCTGTTATTCTTGTTGGAGATGTAATTAGTTGAGTGAGTTGTAGTGTATCTAATGTATGACTAAATCTTATATCGAATGGTGTTATTCCACTATTACCTGTGTTTAGTCCAGCGTTCTGGGCGTATTTGTTTTCTAGGAATATGTTGCCTGTGTTAAAATCTCCTAGTACGAATATTCCTAGTGGTGAAAGTGAGTTGGCTAAGGCAATACTTTCAATGAATCTGACATTAAAGTCTTCTAGTCTATCAACTGTAAGGCCTGGTGGAAGGTAAAGACTGCATAGGATTATTGATTTTCCGTTTAGTGATACTTTTGCCCATACCCAGTCTTCTCCTTCAATTTCTAAGTTATGTAGCCTCTTTATTGCTAAATTAGTTCGGGTGTATAGCAGTGCCTCCACCGTCTCTATTTCTATTGTTTAAATAAGGCGTATGGAAGTCTGGCAGTTCATATTGACTAGGGTGGACTGAATCGTCAAGTTTTGTCTCGCTAGCCATCAAAATGTCTACATTGTTTGCGTTTACAAATATTGATAGTTCGTCTATTTTGGATGGAATGCTGTTGATGTTTACGTGGCAAATGTTTAAGTGATTGATGCTCGGACCAGGATTGGTTTCGATACCGCTGATTATGAGTAGTAATGCTGTAATGAGGCATTTCCCCAGGATTGGTTTCGATACCGCTGATTATGAGTAGTAATGCTGTAATGAGGCATTTCCCCAGAATCTCCCATTGACGTACTGTGATGTGTTTTGTGGTGATGTTTTGTGGTGATGCTATGGTGTGTTTTGTGTATACTGGGGATGTCAAGAGTTGTGTTGTGTTGTGCGCTACTACTGAAATGTGGAGTAGTTTGGTTACGCTGCAAATTTGTGAACGGAGCTGGAAAGGGAAGATGTCATGCTTCACAGATCTGCACCGGCCTGCAAGGTAATGACCGACCATTAGCACAAGTCAAACGAACCGTGGTGGCCGGGCTCGACAGGGGAAATAATATACACGATACAATCAAACAAGTGGAGAGCAGTACAAGTTGAACCAGTTTTGCTTTAACTTTACGATAACAGTGAACAACAAGTGGAGAGCAATAACACTTAAACGAGTTCTGCATTAACTATACGATAACAGTGAACAATACATTACCTCGTTGTGCAGTGAAACATGGAACACAGGTCTGAGGGCAAACCAGCGGCAGCACCACCGGCGGGACGGTGTAGGTTCCGGTTACACGTACGTCAGCGTCTGTCGCTGTCCTAGTGGTCCTGCACGTTAGTGTCTGTCGCTGTCCCAGTGGTCCCACTCGCAAAACCAGCAGCATCACTTTAATACAGCGAACCTCACAGCAACGCCAAACCCACTAATATACTATAATAGTATACGATAACATATACACAAACAGGTGAACAGCAGTACAACAGTTACGGTAAACATTATTAGGCATGCTTGGAAACTAAACGCAAACTGCAGTCATACAAATTAGCATTATATCCAAACCACGGCGACAAATATCACAGCGAGGCCACGAACGGCAAGGCAACAAACCAGCGGTAGCACCTCCGGCGGAGCGGTGTAGGTACCGGCTACACTCACGTCGGTCAGTGTCTGCCACTGACCCAATCGCAGAACCGGCGGCGTCACTCCCACACGACCCACGCAGCACCCACATCACCGGGGCCGCCACCGCGGGACTGATCGCCGCTCGCGGCCTGACCTGGGCGACCGCAGCACCGCAGCGGCGCAGCCAGGCACCTGCAAAGGGGCGGCCGGCGCCTCCGCAGACAAGTGTCACACTGCTCCGCAGCCAAGTGTCTGCCGGCGGCAGCGACGTGACTAGCGCGTGGAACCGCTACCGGCACGTGCGCTGGTTTCCCTGCGAGACCTCCTTGTAACAGGCACAAAGCCGTCGCTGCTGTCGCCTCTTCCTTCAGCGGCCCCTGTGGCCGCAGGGTCTCCGCAGCTGGCGGCAGCGGCGGAGTCAGGTCCCGGCGAAGGGGGCGGCGGAGAGTCGCCGCCGACCAGACGGTCGTCCAGCGAGCGGATCACTGTGGTTGGGTCGCCGTTTCGTACCTTAGCCTTGAGCTTGCCGGCGTCAGACCAGACAGCCCAGAGACGGCCGTCCTTCCTCAGCTGACGTCCCCGGTACAAATTCTCTTGATTCGTCTTGGTCAGGCTGTCAGACACGAAAATGTTGCCCGCCACCGCCCTGGTAATATAGTCGCTCGGTGTCAGCCCCGGAGACCTCAGCTTACGGCGAGCATCGTAGAGCTCCTGCCTCTTCTCAAAGCTCCGTAGCCGCACTATGACGGGCCGAGTCCGGCCCGCCGCCAGCCGACCAAGCCGATGCGCCACGTCAATCTCGTTGTGCATGTCGACGCCGACGACGCGATCCAGCTCCACCATCTTGTCGCGTACCGATTCGTTGGCCTGCTCCAGCAGGCCGGACACGATGACACAGCTTTTACAGCTGTACTGGTCCAGCTCGTTGAGGCACAGAGCCTGCTCGGAGACCACGGCATTCAGCCTCGTCACCTGCGTCTCCAGACCGTCTATCTTGGCCTGTTGTTGGGCAATCAAGCGTGCCACCTCCTCGTTGTTGGCAACAACGGCCTCCCTGACAGCCTCCTCGACAGCCGGCTTGACAAGTGCTTCCAGAAGTCCAGCTCGCACCGATGGGTCCTTAAGTGCCTTCACGACAGAGGCGGCCAACTCCGTGGTTGAAGCCATGTCACGTTCGCGTCACACAAATGTCACTAGCCCTGCCACGCCCGCACCACCACGGCCCGTCTAGCTCACAGTCCGAGTCACGTTCACTGACTCGCGGGCCTCGGGCTCAGGCCGGGACGCACAAACACGGTCAAAACAGGGGTGGAGTGCGCACGTCCTCACCCTCCGGTCGCCTCTCGGTGAATGACACTGGTACCCTCCTCTCGGTGAATGGCACTGGTACCCTCCTCTCGGTGAATGACACTGGTACCATCCTCTCGGTGAATGACACTGTTACCCTCCTCTCGGTGAATGACACTGGTACCCTCCTCTCGGTGAATGACACTGGTACCCTCCTCTCGGTGAATGACACTGTCACCCTCCTCTCGGTGAATGACACTGGTACCCTCCTCTCGGTGAATGACACTGGTACCTTCCTCTCGGTGAATGACACTGGTACCCTCCTCTCGGCGAATAACACTGGTACCCTCCTCTCGGTGAATGACACTGGTACCATCCTCTCGGTGAATGACACTGTTACCCTCCTCTCGGTGAATGACACTGGTACCCTCCTCTCGGCGAATAACACTGGTACCCTCCTCTCGGTGAATGACACTGGTACCATCCTCTCGGTGAATGACACTGATACCCTCCTCTCGGTGAATGACACTGGTACCCTCCTCTCGGTGAATGACACTGGTACCCTCCTCTCGGTGAATGACACTGGTACCCTCCTCTCGGTGAATGACACTGGTACCCTCCTCTCGGTGAATGACTCTGGTACCCTCCTCTCGGTGAATCTAGTTTCCTCTCGGTGAATGACACTGGTACCCTCCTCTCGGTGAATAACACTGGTACCCTCCTCTCGGTGAATAACACTGCTACCCTCATCTCGGTGAATGACACTGGTACCCTCCTCTAGGCGAATGACACTGGTACCTTCCTCTCGGTGAATGACACTGGTACCCTCATCTCGGTGAATGACACTGGTACCCTCCTCTCGGTGAATCTACCCTCCTCTCGGTGAATGACACTGGTACCCTCCTCTCGGTGAATGACACTGGTACCCTCCTCTCGGTGAATGACACTGGTACCGTCCTCCCGGTGAATGACACTGGTACCCTCCTCTGGGTGAATCTACCCTCCTCTCAGTGAATGACACTGGTACCCTCCTCTCGGTGAATGACACTGGTACCCTCCTCTCGGTGAATGACACTGGTACCCTCCTCTCGGTGAATGCCACTGGTACCCTCCTCTCGGTGAATGACACTGGTACCCTCCTCTCGATGAATGACACTGGTACCCTCCTCTAGGTGAATGACACTGGTACCCTCCTCTAGGTGAATGACACTGGTACCCTCCTCTCGGTGAATGACACTGGTGCCCTCCTCTCGGTGAATGACACCCTCCTCTCGGTGAATGACACTGGTACCCTCCTCTCGGTGAATGACACTGGTACCCTCCTCTCGGTGAATGACACTGGTGCCCTCCTCTCGGTGAATGACACCCTCCTCTCGGTGAATGACACTGGTACCCTCCTCTCGGTGAATGACACTGGTACCCTCCTCTCGGTGAATGACACTGGTACCCTCCTCTCGGTGAATGACACCCTCCTCTCGGTGAATGACACTGGTACCCTCCTCTCGGTGAATGACACTGGTACCCTCCTCTCGGCGAATGACACTGGTACCCTCCTCTCGGTGAATGACACTGGTACCCTCCTCTCGGTGAATGACACTGGTACCCTCATACTGGTGAATCTACCCTCCTCTCAGTGAACTACGCTGGTTCCCTCCTCTCGATGAATGACATTGGTACCCTCATCTCGGTGAATGACTCTGGTACCCTCCTCTCGGTGAATCTACTTTCCTCTCGGTGAATGACACTGGTACCCTCCTCTCGGTGAATAACACTGGTACCCTCCTCTCGGTGAATAATACTGCTACCCTCATCTCGGTGAATGACACTGGTACCCTCCTCTAGGCGAATGACACTGGTACCTTCCTCTCGGTGAATGACACTGGTACCCTCATCTCGGTGAATGACACTGGTACCCTCCTCTCGGTGAATCTACACTCCTCTCGGTGAATGACACTGGTACCCTCCTCTCGGTGAATGACACTGGTACCCTCCTCTCGGCGAATGACACTGGTACCCTCCTCTCGGTGAATCTATCCTCCTCTCGGTGAATGACACTGGTACCTTCCTCTCGGTGAATGACACTGGTACCCTCCTCTCGGTGAATGCCACTGGTACCCTCCTCTCGGTGAATGACACTGGTACCCTCCTCTCGATGAATGACACTGGTACCCTTCTCTAGGTGAATGACACCCTCCTCTCGGTGAATGACACTGGTACCTTCCTCTCGGTGAATGACACTGGTACCCTCCTCTCGATGAATGACACTGGTTCCCTCCTCTCGATGAATGACATTGGTACCCTCATCTCGGTGAATGACTCTGGTACCCTCCTCTCGGTGAATCTACTTTCCTCTCGGTGAATGACACTGGTACCCTCTTCTCGGTGAATAACACTGGTACCCTCCTCTCGGTGAATAACACTGCTACCCTCATCTCGGTGAATGACACTGGTACCCTCCTCTAGGCGAATGACACTGGTACCTTCCTCTCGGTGAATGACACTGGTACCCTCATCTCGGTGAATGACACTGGTACCCTCCTCTCGGTGAATCTATCCTCCTCTCGGTGAATGACACTGGTACCTTCCTCTCGGTGAATGACACTGGTGCCCTCCTCTCGGTGAATGACACCCTCCTATCGGTGAATGACACTGGTACCCTCCTCTCGGTGAATGACACTGGTACCCTCCTTTCGGTGAATGACACTGGTGCCCTCCTCTCGGTGAATGACACCCTCCTATCGGTGAATGACACTGGTACCCTCCTCTCGGTGAATGACACTGGTGCCCTCCTCTCGGTGAATGACATCCTCCTATCGGTGAATGACACTGGTACCCTCCTCTCGGTGAATGACACTGGTACCCTCCTCTCGGTGAATGACACTGGTACCCTCCTCTCGTTGAATGACACTGGTGCCCTCCTCTCGGTGAATGGCACTGGTACCCTCCTCTCGGTGAATGACACTGGTACCCGCCTCTCGGTGAATGACGCTGGTACCCTCCTCTCGGCGAATAACACTGGTACCCTCCTCTCGGTGAATGACACTGGTACCATCCTCTCGGTGAATGACACTGTTACCCTCCTCTCGGTGAATGACACTGGTACCCTCCTCTCGATGAATGACACTGGTACCCTCCTCTCGGTGAATGACACTGGTGCCCTCCTCTCGGTGAATGACACTGGTACCCTCCTATAGGTGAATCTACCCTTCTCTCGGTGATCTACGCTGGTACCCTCCTCTCGATGAATGACATTGGTACCCTCATCTCGGTGAATGACTCTGGTACCCTCCTCTCGGTGAATCTACTTTCCTCTCGGTGAATGACACTGGTACCCTCCTCTCGGTGAATAACACTGGTACCCTCCTCTCGGTGAATGACACTGGTACCCTCCTCTAGGCGAATGACACTGGTACCTTCCTCTCGGTGAATGACACTGGTACCCTCATCTCGGTGAATGACACTGGTACCCTCCTCTCGGTGAATCTATCCTCCTCTCGGTGAATGACACTGGTACCCTCCTCTCGGTGAATGACACTGGTACCCTCCTCTCGGTGAATGACACTGGTACCGTCCTCCCGGTGAATGACACTGGTACCCTCCTCTCGGTGAATTTACCCTCCTCTCGGTGAATGACACTGGTACCTTCCTCTCGGTGAATGACACTGGTACCCTCCTCTCGATGAATGACACTGGTACCCTCCTCTAGGTGAATGACACTGGTACCCTCCTCTCGGTGAATGACACTGGTACCCTCCTCTCGGTGAATGACACTGGTGCCCTCCTCTCGGTGAATGACACCCTCCTCTCGGTGAATGACACTGGTACCCTCCTCTCGGTGAATGACACTGGTACCCTCCTCTCGGTGAATGACACTGGTACCCTCCTCTCGTTGAATGACACTGGTACCCTCCTCTCGGTGAATGACACTGGTACTCTCCTCTAGGTGAATGACACTGGTACCCTCCTCTCGGTGAATGACAACCTCATCTCGGTGAATGAGACTGGTACCCTCCTCTCGGGGAATGACACAGGTACCCTCCTCTCGGTGAATGACACTGGTACCCTCCTCTCGGTGAATGACACTGGTACCCTCCTCTCGGTGAATGACACTGGTGCCCTCCTCTCGGTGAATGACACCCTCCTCTCGGTGAATGACACTGGTACCCTCCTCTCGGTGAATGACACTGGTACCCTCCTCTCGGTGAATGACACTGGTACCCTCCTCTCGTTGAATGACACTGGTACTCTCCTCTAGGTGAATGACACTGGTACCCTCCTCTCGGTGAATGACAACCTCATCTCGGTGAATGAGACTGGTACCCTCCTCTCGGGGAATGACACAGGTACCCTCCTCTCGGTGAATGACACTGGTACCCTCCTCTCGGTGAATGACACTGGTACCCTCCTCTCGGTGAATGACACTGGTACCCTCCTCTCGGTGAATGACACTGGTACCATCCTCTCGGTGAATGACACTGTTACCCTCCTCTCGGTGAATGACACTGGTACCCTCCTCTCGATGAATGACACTGGTACCCTCCTCTCGGTGAATGACACTGGTACCCTCCTCTCGGTGAATGACACTGGTACTCTCCTCTAGGTGAATGACACTGGTACCCTCCTCTCGGTGAATGACAACCTCATCTCGGTGAATGAGACTGGTACCCTCCTCTCGGGGAATGACACAGGTACCCTCCTCTCGGTGAATGACACTGGTACCCTCCTCTCGTTGAATGACACTGGTACCCTCCTCTCGGTGAATGACACTGGTACCCTCCTCTCGGTGAATAACACTGCTACCCTCATCTCGGTGAATGACACTGGTACCCTCCTCTCGGTGAATGACACTGGTACCCTCCTCTCGGTGAATGACACTGGTACCCTCCTCTCGGTGAATGACACTGGTACCCTCCTCTAGGTGAATGACACTGGTACCCTCCTCTCGGTGAATGACGCTGGTACCCTCCTCTCGGTGAATGACACTGGTACCCTCCTCTCGGTGAATTACACCGGTACCCTCCTCTGGGTGAATCTACCCTCCTCTCGGTGAATGACACTGATACCCTCCTCTCGGTGAATGACACTGGTACCCTCCTCTCGGTGAATGACACAGGTGCCCTCCTCTCGGTGAATGACACCCTCCTCTCGGTGAATGACACTGGTACCCTCCTCTCGGTGAATGACACAGGTAGCCTCCTCTCGGTGAATGACACTGGTACCCTCCTCTAGGTGAATCTACCCTCCTCTCGGTGAATGACACTGATACCCTCCTCTCGGTGAATGACACTGGCACCCTCCTCTCGGTGAATGACACTGGTACCCTCCTCTCGGTGAATCTACCCTCCTTTCGGTGAATAACACCGATACCCTCCTCTCGGTGAATGACACTGGTACCATCCTCTCGGTGAATGACACTGTTACTCTCCTCTCGGTGAATGACACTGGTACCCTCCTCTAGGTGAATGACACTGGTACCCTCCTCTCGGTGAATGATACTGGTACCCTCCTCTCGGTGAATGACACTGGTACCCTCATCTCGGTGAATGATACTGGTACCCTCCTCTCGGTGAATGACACTGATACCCTCCTCTCGGTGAATGACACTGGTACCCTCATCTCGGTGAATGATACTGGTACGGGAACGGTGTACGGGAACGGGGTACGGGAACGGGGTACGTGAACGGGGTACGGGAACGGGGTACGGGAACGGGGTACGTGAACGGGGTACGGGAACGGGGTACGGGAACGGGGTACGGGAACGGGGTACGGGAACGGGGTACGGGAACGGGGTACGGGAACGGGGTACGGGAACGGGGTACGGGAACGGGGAACGGGGTACGGGAACGGGGTACGGGCAAAAAGTAGGAATAGGAGACAATATTTCTTCGACAAAGACCACTGGCTCTGGTTGTCCACAGGGATCGGTACTTGGACCACTTCTCGCTTTAATGTACTTAAACGGACTAACAAACAAAGTGACAAACGACGTTCTTTTGTAGGCTGACGACACCTCTCTGTACGCTTCCCATACTAGACAAAACGCCGACGCAGTACGACACTCTATACAACGTGACCTAAACGCAATTTTTGACTACGGTGTCCAGTGGGCAATTACTTTTAACCCATCCAAAACTATTCACCAATTTTTATTCGCAAAATAGACAATGCCCCTCCCACCCTTTCTTTTGGTGGACAACTTATACCCGTTACAGACAATCACAAACATCTTGGACTAACTACGTCAAAAGATCTCCGGTTTCATGTTCACATCAACGACATATTAAGAAAAATTAATACGGCTCTAAGTCCAATCTATCCACTAGCGAAATTCTTAACACGTTCAACACTTAGTAGCATGTACACCACTTATATGCGGCCCTACCACGACTATTGTGACGTAGTTTTTGACGAACACAAACGACACACGACGAACTTAGACTGGAAAGACTTCAAAATAGAATCGCAAGACTGACAACAGGCGTTCTTTTCAGAACTCCGACCAATAAACTCCGACTAGACATAGGCTGGGAAACGTTCAAAACTCGACGAGAAAAGCACAGATTAGTTTTCTATCATAAATTAACCCACTTCCCGGACAGACAACCAGACTACATAAAATCCATTCTTCCCCAGACTCGCATAAGAGCCACAAGACGAAACCTCAGGAACGCTAACACTCACACTCTGCCAGCAAACAACACAACATCCTTTCAAAGGTCTTTTGTTCCCAAAACTACCAGAAAATGGAACCTTCTCCCACCCTCTATTTGAGAGCAAATTAACACATCCATCTTTAAACAAAAAGTCGCCGAACTGTTGGGCTGCCCCTCTCCCCCTCCCTATTTTTCATTCGGCAGAAAATTTGGTAACCGTCTCCCCACGCAAATTAGAACAGGAACACTTTCTCTAAATGCATATCTGTATCAGTACCAACAATCTGAATCATCTTCCTGTCCTTGTGGCTTCCGAACAGAACACATCAAACATTTTATACTTGATTGTCCACTATATCAAACACTGAGAAACATTCTGTTTAGCAGAATAACTGAAACGCTCCATAACGATCTTACTCAGTTATCTTCAGCACACATCCTTGATTTACTTGTTAACGGCTCATCACTTAACGCTGTGGACGGCTGCGCGTGGCCGAGTGCTTCCAGGACTACATTAAAGGGGCCTTGGCATCGCGACGTGCGGCGGCGGCGGCGGGCGGCGGTGTCGCGGCGCTACAGTGAAAAACGACACCGGCGCAATATAGTACCGAGGCGGCAGATAGGGTTGTTTTGATTGTATTTATGTATTGCCATTATGAGTTACAGGTTATTTTTGTTTTTGATTTGTTCCTATTTATTATCATTATCATTACGAGTGTAGGAGAGGCGCCTTGTCATAAGCCGACAGAGCTTTTGCGCCAATCCTGAAAATTGTATGTTATCGCCCTTTTATAATACTGAATAAAATGTATTCAACAACAACAACAACAACAACGGGAACGGAGTACGGGAACGGAGTACGGGAACGGAGTACGGGAACGGAGTACGGGAACGGAGTACGGGAACGGAGTACGGGAACGGAGTACGGGAACGGAGTACGGGAACGGAGTACGGGAACGGAGTACGGGAACGGAGTATGGGAACGGAGTACGGGAACGGAGTACGGGAACGGAGTACGGGAACGGAGTACGGGAACGGAGTACGGGAACGGAGTACGGGAACGGGGTACGGGGTACGGGAACGGGGTATGGGAACGGGGTACGGGAACGGGGTATGGGAACGGGGTACGGGAACGGTCAAAAGGTGTCGTGTGCGCGATAATCCAATTTACTGTGGTGAATATACGAGTTGCACGTTGAGCATACATGTCTAATGTCTTCCAGTTGTTCATTAAAACTGCATTTGCATCGTTTACCTTCATATATGTGTAGTGTCTTGGTCAATCTTCTCTGACAAAAGCTTCTTCCTCACTACATAATTATATTGTTAGTATAACTTTAATCAAAACGAGTTAACAAAACCAGCAGCATCTCGGCTTGACGTGCATCCTCAAGTTCTATCAGCCATCTCCTGACACATCTGCGTTTGACCCGAGATTAATTCAGCGCACCAAATTCAACCAATCACATAACAGTCATAACAGTCATCCATGCGCCACAATCGTCAAGCTGCCAACCCATGAATGCCTTCATGTTAACATGATCAATTCTGGCGGACACTACAGTTTTGATTGCCTCGTATTGGTGAATATTTGCCAATGATGATATCGAAGGTATCTATATAGCGCCAGCAAATTATCATTTTCATCATCACCAACATTGTATACTTGTCGATGTCGCCACTCAATATCCCTGTACAACTGTAAAATACAACCTTGATTGTTGTAAAAGTGCATCAATTGAAACTTCAACCAGACACTTATCGGGGAGACATGAATACCTCACTGCATACATCACCTCATGAATCGCCAAGGAGATCGCTGCACACATCACTCTGCAAACAAATCACTGTACACATCACTACACACATCACTACACACATCACTACACACATCACTACACACATCACTACACACATCACTACACACATAACTATACACATCACTACACACATCACTACACACATCACTACACACATAACTACACACATCACTACACACATCACTACACACATCACTACACACATCACAGCACACATCACAACACACATCACTACACATATCACTACACACATCACTACACACATCACTACATACATCACTACACACCTAACTGTATACATAACTACACACATCACTACATACATCACTGTATACATCACTACACACATCACTACACACATCACTACACACATCACTACACACATCACTACACACATCACAACACACATCACTACACATATCACTACACACATCACTACATACATCACTACACACATCACTACATACATCACTACACACATCACTACACACATAACTATACACATCACTACACACATCACTACACACATAACTATACACACCACTACACACATCACTACACACATCACTGCAAACATCACTACACACATCACTACACACATCACATCACACATCACTACACACATCACTGCAAACATCACTACACACATCACTACACACATCACTGCAAACATCACTACACACATCACTACACACATCACTACACACATCACTACACACATCACTACATACATCACTACACACATCACTACACACATCACTACACACATCACTGCAAACATCACTACACACATCACTACACACATCACTACACACATCACTACACACATAACTATACACACCACTACACACATCACTACACACATCACTACACACATCACAGCACACATCACAACACACATCACTACACATATAACTACACACATCACTACATACATCACTATACACATCACTACACATATCACTACACACATCACTACATACATCACAGCACACATCACAACACACATCACTACACATATCACTACACACATCACTACATACATCACTACACACCTAACTGTATACATAACTACACACATCACAGTATACATCACTACACACATCACTACACACATCACTACACACATCACTACACACATCACTACACACATCACAACACACATCACTACACATATCACTACACACATCACTACATACATCACTACGCACATCACTACACACATCACTACACACATCACTACACACATCACTACACACATCACAGCACACATCACAACACACATCACTACACATATCACTACACACATCACTACATACATCACTACACACCTAACTGTATACATAACTACACACATCACTGTATACATCACTACACACATCACTACACACATCACTACATACATCACTACACACATCACTACACACATCACAACACACATCACTACACACATCACTACATACATCACAACACACATCACTACACACATCACTACATACATCACTACGCACATCACTACACACATCACTACACACATCACGACACACATCACGACACACATCACAACACACATCACAACACACATCACAACACACATCACTACACACATCACTACACACATTACTACATACATCACTACACACATCACTACACACATCACTACATACATCACTACACACATCACTGTACACATAACTACATACATCACTGCATACATCACTACATACATCACTACATACATCACTACACACATCACTACACACATCACTACACACATCACTACACACATCACTACACAAATCACTACACACATCACTACATACATCACTACACCCATCACTATACACATCACTATACACATCACTACACACATCACTACACACATCACTACACACATCACTGCATGCATCACTACACATATCACTACACACATCACTACATACATAACTACACACATCACTGTACACATAACTACCCATATCACTACAAACATCACTATACACATCACTACACACATCACTACATACATCACTACACACATCACTATACACATCACTACACACATCACTAAACATATCACTACACACATCACTACATACATCACTACACACATCACTGTACACATAACTACGCACATCACTACCAATACCACTACACACATCACTACACACATCACTACACACATCACTTCACACATCACTACACACATCACTGCATACAGCACTACATACATCACTGTACACATCGCTACATACATCACTACACACATCACTACACACATCAATACATACATCACTACACACATCACTATATACATCACTACACACATCACTACATGCATCACTACACACATCACGACACACATCACTACACACATCACTGCAAACATCGCTACACACATCACTACACACATCACTACACACATCACGACACACATCACTACATACAACACACCACACATCACTACACACATCACTACACACATCACTACACACCACTATACACATTACTACATACATCACTACACACATCACCACACACATCACTACACACATCACTGCACAAATCACTCTGCAAACAAATCACTGTACACCTCACTACACACATCACTGCAAACATCGCTACACACATCACTACACACATCACTACACACATCACGACACACATCACTACATACATCACTACATACTTCACTACACACATCACTGCACACATCACTACACACCACTATACACATCACTACATACATCACTACACACATCACCACACACATCACTACACACACACATCACTACACATATCACTACACACATCACTACATACATAACTACACACAACACTGTATACATAACTACCCATATCACTACACACATCACTATACACATCACTACACACATTACTACATACATCACTACACACATCATTATACACATCACTACACACATCACTACACATATCACTGCACACATCACTGCATACATCACTACACACATCACTACACCCATCACTGTACACATCACTACACACATCACTACATACACCACTACACACATCACTACACACATCACTACACACATCACAACACACATCACTACACATATCACTACACACATAACTACACACATCACTGCAAACATCACTGTACACATAACTACACACATCACTATACACATCACACCACACATCACTACACACATCACTACACACATCACTACACACCACTATACACATCACTACATACATCACTACACACATCACTACATACATCACTATACACATCACCACACACATCACTACACACATCACTACACATATCACTACACACATCACTACATACATAACTACACACAACACTGTATACATAACTACCCATATCACTACACACATCACTATACACATCACTACACACATCACTACATACATCACTACGCACATCATTATACACATCACTACACCCATCACTGTACACATCACTACACGCATCACTATATACACCACTACACACATCACTACACACATCACTACACACATCACTACACATATCACTACACACATCACTACACACATCACTACATACATAACTACACACATCACTGTACACATAACTACACACATCACTATACACATCACTACACGCATCACTACACGCATCACTACATACATCACTACACACATCACTATGCACATCACTACACACATCACTACATATATCACTACACACATCACTGTACACATAACTGCACACATCACTACACACATCACTGTATACACTAATACACACATCACTACACACATCACTACACACATCACTGTACACATAACTACACACATCACTACATACATCACTACACACATCACTACACACATCACTACATACATCACTACACACATCACTAGACACATCACTACACACATCACTACACATATTACTACATACATCACTGTACACATCACTACATACATCACTACATACATCACTACACACATCACTACATACATCACTACACACATCACTACACATATCACTACACCCATCATTGTACACATCACTATACACATCAATACACACATCACTACACACATTACTACATACATTAATACACACATCACTACACACATCACTGTACACATCACAACACACATCACTACATGCATCACTGCACACATCACTACATACATCACTTCACACATCACTACACATATCACTACACACATCACTACATACATAACTACACACATCACTGTACATATAACTACACACATCACTACATACATCACTATACACATCACTACACACATCACTACATATATCACTACACACATCACTATACACATCACTACACACATCACTACACATATCACTACACACATCACTACACACATCATTACACACATCACTATGCGCATTACTACATACATCACTACACACATCACGACACACCTCACTACACACATTACTGCACACATCACTACACACATTACTACATACATTAATACACACATCACTACACACATCACTGTACACATCACTACACACATCACTACATACATCACTGCACACATCACTACATACATCACTTCACACATCACTACACATATCACTACACACATCACTACATACATAACTACACACATAACTGTACATATAACTACACACATCACTACATACATCACTATACACATCACTACACACATCACTACATATATCACTACACACATCACTATACACATCACTACACACATCACTACACATATCACTACACACATCACTACACACATCATTACACACATCACTATGCGCATTACTACATACATCACTACACACATCACGACACACCTCACTACACACATTACTGCACACATCACTACACACATTACTATACACATCACTACACGCATCACTGTACACCTCACTGTCCACATCACTGTGCCGTCTGACGTCTCTCAGCTGGCAGCATCAGCACAGCCACACGCACGTCACGGCTACCACTGAGGATAAAATACCTGTTCATATCACTTTGATCCTCACAAGCTCAGTGACCGGTGACCAGTGACCGGTGACCAGTAACTGGTGACCGGTGACCAGTGACCAGTGACCGGTGACCAGTGACCAGTGACTGGTGACCAGTGTCCGGTGACCAGTAACTGGTGACCGACTCAGTGACCGGTGGTCAGAGCGACCACTGTTTTGTTTTTGTATTCTTTTGACTTGCAAAGAAACCGGCCGCTTCCGCCTGTTCGGACAATTACGCAGTCGTGGGATGAAAGAGAAGGGATAAAGTAGGACAGAGCGGAACGTCGACTGGCCCGCCGTCCATAAGCTTACTAACCCCTACCCTTACCCTCAGGGTAACCTCAGGGTAACCCTAACCCTCAGGGTGAAGCTGGGAGGAGGGCCCAAGCCATGAAGGGTACCCCTGCTCGCGGGGGGGGGGGACTCAGCGACCATGAAGGGTACCACCGCTCGCGGGGGGGGGGGGACTCAGCGACCATGAAGGGTACCACCGTTCGACTCAGCGATCATGAAGGGTACCACTGCTCGCGGGGGGGACTCAGCGACCATGAAGGGTACCACTGCTCGCGGGGGGGGGACTCAGCGATCATGAACGGTACCACTGCTCGCGGGGGCGACTCAGCGACCATGAAGGGTACCACCGCTCGCGGGGGGACTCAGCGATCATGAAGGGTACCACTGCTCGCGGGGGAGACTCAGCGACCATGAAGGGTACCACCGCTCGCGGGGGTGGGGGGGGGGGGAGTCAGCGACCATGAAGGGTACCACCGCTCGCGGGGGGGACTCAGCAACCATGAAGGGTACCAGCGCTCGCAGGGTCGACTCAGCGACCATAAAGGGTACCACTGCTCGCGGGGGCGACTCAGCCACCATGAAGGGTACCACTGCTCGCGGGGGGGGGGGGGGACTCAGCGATCATGAAGGGTACCACCGCACTCGAGAGGCGACTCAGCGATCATGAAAGGTACTACCGCTCGCGAGGGACGACTCAGCGACCATGAAGGGTACCACCGCTCGCGGGGGTCGACTCAGCGACCATGAAGGGTGCCACCGCTCGCGGGGTCGACTCAGCGACCATGAAGGGTACCACCGCTCGCGGGGGGGGGACTCAGCAACCATGAAGGGTACCAGCGCTCGCAGGGTCGACTCAGCGACCATAAAGGGTACCACTGCTCGCGGGGGCGACTCAGCCACCATGAAGGGTACCACTGCTCGCGGGGGGGGGGGGGACTCAGCGATCATGAAGGGTACCACCGCACTCGAGAGGCGACTCAGCGATCATGAAAGGTACTACCGCTCGCGAGGGACGACTCAGCGACCATGAAGGGTACCACCGCTCGCGGGGGTCGACTCAGCGACCATGAAGGGTGCCACCGCTCGCGGGGGGGGGACTCAGTGACCATGAAGGGTACCACTGCTCGCGGAGGGGGACTCAGCGACCATGAAGGGTACCACCGCTCGCGGGGGGCGACTCAGCGATCATGAAAGGTACCACCGCTCGCGGGGGGCGACTCAGCGACCATTAAGGGTACCACTGCTCACGGGGTCGACTCAGCGACCATGAAGGGTGCCGCCGCTCGCGGGGGGGGGGGGGACTCAGTGACCATGAAGGGTGCCACTGTTCGCGGTGGGCACTCAGCGACCATGAAGGGTACCACCGCTCGCGGGGGGGGGACTCAGCGACCATGAAGGGTGCTACTGCTCGCGGGGTGACTCAGCGACCATGAAGGGTACCACCGCTCGCGGGGGGGGGGGACTCAGCGATCATGAAGGGTACCACTGCTCGCGGGGGGACTCAGCGACCATGAAGGGTACCACCGCTCGCGGGGGATACTCAGCGACCATGAAGGGTACCACCGTTCGACTCAGCGATCATGAAGGGTACCACTGCTCGCTGGGGGGGGGGGGGGGGCTCAGCGACCATGAAGGGTACCACTGCTCACGGGGGGGGGGGCTCAGCGATCATGAAGGGTACCACTGCTCGCGGGGGCGACTCAGCGACCATGAAGGGTACCACCACTCGCGGGGGGACTCAGCGATCATGAAGGGTACCACTGCTCGCGGGGGAGACTCAGCGACCATGAAGGGTACCACCGCTCGCGGGGGTGGGGGGGGGGGAGTCAGCGACCATGAAGGGTACCACCGCTCGCAGGAGGGGGGGACTCAGCAACCATGAAGGGTACCAGCGCTCGCAGGGGGCGACTCAGCGACCATAAAGGGTACCACTGCTCGCGGGGGGCGACTCAGCCACCATGAAGGGTACCACTGCTCGCGGGGGGGGGACTCAGCGACCATGAAGGGTACCACCGCTCGCGGGGGGGGACTCAGCGATCATGAAGGGTACCACCGCACTCGAGAGGCGACTCAGCGATCATGAAAGGTACCACCGCTCGCGAGGGACGACTCAGCGACCATGAAGGGTACCACCGCTCGCGGGGGTCGACTCAGCGACCATGAAGGGTACCACCGCTCACAGGGTCGACTCAGCGAACATGAAGGGTGCCACCGCTCGCGGGGGGGGGGGGACTCAGTGACCATGAAGGGTACCACTGCTCGCGGGGGGGGGGGGGACTCAGCGACCATGAAGGGTACCACCGCTCGCGGGGGGCGACTCAGCGATCATGAAAGGTACCACCGCTCGCGGGGGGCGACTCAGCGACCATGAAGGGTACCACCGCTCGCGGGGGGCGACTCAGCGATCATGAAGGGTGCCACCGCTCGCGGGGGGCGACTCAGCGATCATGAAAGGTACCACCGCTCGCGGGGGGCGACTCAGCGACCATGAAGGGTACCACTGCTCACGGGGTCGACTCAGCGACCATGAAGGGTGCCACCGCTCGCGGGGGGGGGGGGGACTCAGTGACCATGAAGGGTGCCACTGCTCGCGGTGGGCACTCAGCGACCATGAAGGGTACCACTGCTCGCGGGGGGGGGGGGACTCAGCGACCATGAAGGGTGCTACTGCTCGCGGGGGTGACTCAGCGACCATGAAGGGTGCCACCGCTCGCGAGGGACGACTCAGCGCCAACCACATGCCCGGTGGCCGGCGGAGACCAGCCCCGGAAGTGACAGGGGATGGACGGCCGGCTGTAGGGAAGATGAAAAAGAATCCGACAATCACCATGACTAGGAGGTACACCAGCGTGACCAGCCAGAAACCATTACCGTCAGTCGACTCTGAGGCACGCTCAAGGTCACGATATTTTCACGCTCAGTTGCATCCACTTTCAGCCCCTCTACGCGTGATGGAAGCAATGCAGCCAATGTGTTTTGGTTCCTAAGCCCATCCAATCATTATGATAACTGATGAACAAGAAACGACCGTGAGATGCAGCGGTGTCGATTTTTCCAAACGATTGGGGGGACGAAGAGGGACGGATCCAAGGATCCAAGGGTGCCTATATCACCGCCATGGCTTCACTAATACGAATAAAATCGGCCAAAAATAACACATTTCCTGATTTAAAAGAAAATATATGGAATAGAGACCAGAGACTCTGACCTCAGGATGGCCCACTCTGGCCTCTAGACGGCCTTCTCTGGCCTCTGGATGGCCCACTCTGGCCTCTGGAGGGCTCACTGTGGTCTCTGGGAGGCCCACTGTGATTTCCGGAAGGCCAACTTTGACCTTCAGACGGCCCACTCTGGCCAACAGAGGACCGACTCTGGCATAGAAAGGGCACACTCGGCCCCTTGCCAGACTCCAGAGGGCCCACCCTGGCATTCAGAATGCCCACTCTGCCTCTGGCCCGCCTCCACAGGGCTTATTCTCATCTAAAGAGGGACCACTATGGCATACCGAAGGCCCATTCTGGCGTCCCCCCAAAGGACCCACTCTGGTCTCCGGAGGGCCCACTTTGACCTTCGAAGCGCCCATTCTGGTCCCCGGGGGGCCTATACGCTGGCCTCCACTCTGACCTCCAGAGGACCCACTCTGGTCTCCGGAGGGCCCACTCCGGCCTGCAGAGGACTCAATCTGGCCTCCGGATGGCCCACTCTGGCCTCTGAAGGGCCCACTCGGGCCTGCAGAGGACTCAATCTGGCCTGCAGAGGACCCACTCTGGCCTCTGAAGGACCCACTCGGGCCTGCAGAGGACTCAATCTGGCCTGCAGAGGGCCCACTGTGGCCTCTGAAGGGCCCACTCGGGCCTGCAGAGGACTCAATCTGGCCTGCAGAGGATCCACTCTGGCCTCTGAAGGGCCCACTCGGGCCTGCAGAGGACTCAATCTGGCCTGCAGAGGACCCGAAAACGAAAAGTGTGGCCTAATCTGAGCGGTTCTCAGGCTATTTCAGATACAAATACATGCAAAACTCATACACATACGCGGGCCCTGTGGAAGTCCACGGAGGGACCGTGAACCCCAGGTCCCCTCCCTGTTGCTGTTTGCTGTTTCAGCATTTTTTAGACGATTCATGTCCGACTCAAACTATGCGTTTAGGTTAGGAGAGACTTAGTCGGTTTTAGTCGGTACACTCCTTGATTCCTCATTGATATATCATTTTACTCGGTACAGATCCGACCTAAATCAGTATCCCTTGGAATGAGAAACGAGGCACCTACACCAAAAGTGGTCGTTATTGACTTTAGGTTGGGGTGCCTAAATCGCGGTTCATCACACATATCACATACTACGCTTAGACTTGAATAATCGTTATGTCAGAACGACAAGACGAAACTGGTTTGGAGGCCAAATACCCAAAAGTCACACAATTCTAAAAACTCTTCGGATTTCGCTTCTTTGTGCACCAATAGCCGATTTTAATCAAACATTATTTGTGAAAATTGATTAGATTGTTGCTTAAATTAGTAAATGCGCCACTGTTGGTCGACTTCAGGCGATTGGGGGGGGGGGAAGGCTTGGCCCTTCCCGCCTCTTGGATACGCCAGTGGCCAGAAAACATTGGAGGCAGAGGTGATAGCACTATTTGGGGGGGGGGGGGTGCGAACTCAACAGGGGGGGAGGGGCGAAGGCCACCCCAAAAGTTTATAAATCCCATGGAGAGATGTCGCAAGGGTTCATTAACGCAAGTGTTCATTAACCCCCGCCCCGGTGGGGCTCTGAGACAATTTCGCCCTGGTGGGGGTCAAAAGGACCCCATCCCCATTTAACTCGAAAATTAAAAGCGTTAGAAAGACGCGGAAAAAAGTGCTCGAAGGCTGTTGACAAGTAAATTCGAAGTTACTTCGGGGATTGTTTGGCTCATGTCAATATTGAGGTCATCAGAGTTCATCAGAAGTCATCAGAGGTCAGATATGCAAGTTTTAGGACTTCGCTTCGAACACCTCCAAATATCTCGAGAACTATGATAGCTAAGAACAAACAGAAAAAGCAATCGAAGCAAAGCAATCGAAAGCTCATGAAAAATGCAACCGCACTTCGTGTCCTCAAATTTTTAGCTCAAGTCAATAGTTTAGGCTGCAGAGATCACCAATGGTCAAGAGGGTATTTTTTTATAAAAAAAGAAGAGTTTCGTGAATAACTTTTGATCGGTTAAACATAGAGCAATATTTTTAACACGCTTCAAAACGCGCTTCAAAATTTGTGACCTGGTTAGGTCAACCTCAAATATTTAAACTCGGGTGAAGATCATTTGGTGACCCATGTAGGTCATGTTACATATGGGGCGATGCAACTCGACGAGACATACACAGAGGTGTCATTCGCACGTCGCTATGTGTATTATATCAAGAGTTATTGGCAAACAAGTACTGGAGACCTCAAATGACCTCAGCTGACCTTGCAGAGGTCACTGAACAACAATTGCACCTGGTTCATCAATAATGAGCTAACAAAAACACGTTTCTGACATAATTGGCCTGATCCAATGCATATTCTCTGAATAGGAAGCATTTGTATATTTTTGCCATTGACATATAATGGAGTGGTCACGAAATTGACCTGACTTTTCGTCACGATACAACAATTCCGAGATAAACGAATTGAAGGTACTTATGACCTTATGAAATCCTGCAAGCTTCAAATCTCTCGGACAAAGACTGTGGCTTTGGCACGACCACAAACTTTGTTTGAGGTAAGGTCTCTTGCCGTGACGTGGTGACCTGACCTGAGATCAGGGTGACCTGACCTGGTGACCTGGTGACGTAGTGACCTGACCTGAGATGATCTGATATCAAAATTGCACATAATGTGGGTAAATGATGCCCGCAAAGCTGTACACCAAATTTGACGGCCCTGCGCGCCGCCGCTTTCCTTCTACTCCCGAAAAACCTCATGGGGGCAAAATGACTCCCCCCCCACCCTCTCCCCACCAGCAGGGCGAGGGTTAACCCTCGCCAGTGCAGGGCCACCCCCTCGTTTTTGTTTCTCTCGAGAATAACTCACGTATTTATCCACTGATTGCGACGAACTTTCAGTGCCCTATATTAATAATTTCACACATGCTGTAAATATTTCCAATCTCTATCCCTCATGACTCGTGACCTATGGTCTTTTTCTCAAGGTCATTTCAGGCGCAACTGGCGTCCCGTAGTATATCAATGCTTGTGACTTGTGCACTTTTCGAGTGTTGTTTTTTTTTGTTCAGGAGCATATGTACAGGTGTTACCAGGTTACATTTATGGTTTCCAATAATATGGCCTCAGTTGACCTTGGTGATGACCTGTTTTGGCCTCTGGTAGTTTCTAGGACATTTTGTGACGCCGATTTCAAATTTGGCATCCAATTTGTATAATTAGATGTTCCACTGGAGTCATGCTCTTTCACAGGTCAACCGTGGTCACTGACCTCCGATGACCTGAGATGACCTTGTTGGCCTCTTATAGTTTCTAGGACATTTTTGAGGCGCTGATTTTAAATTTGGCACCCATTTTACATAATTATATGTTCCACTGGGGTGATGCTCTTTCACAGGTCAACCCAGGTCACTGACCTGCGATGACCTAAGATGACCTTTCGACCTGTCGTGGATTTTAAGAACATTTCACCGCCAAGTATGCTTGGGAGATCTCTACTAACTGTAAATAAACACAAAACACAAACACAAAACACAAAACAGCCATCTATGTTGGACAAGCATGAACGCGGATATATAATAGCGATATCAAATATAAGGTCAAAGGTCAAGTCAGGTCATCGGATCATCAGGTCAAAGGTCAAAGGTCAACAGGGACCTATAGTTAATGTAAATGCATGCCTCTAAAGGACAATAAATGTGCTACATTTTGATTCGAGAATCTAGCTCGATTAAATATAATATATCACCACCTACACAATTTGGATCACATCCAGGTCATTGACATGATCGCAAAGGTCGCCTAATGATCCAGGGCCTTCAATTCGGCTATCAATGTTTTCCTTGCATGACAAGCAACACGCTCGTTTTTTAATCGAAAATATAGCTCAATTAGGTGCGAAAAGCCACGGGTCATACTCCCCCACCCCCTGCACGGTCACGTAGGTATCGGACGCTGCACTGGCGAGGGTTAACCCGCGAGTTACTGGGATATATTCCATAAAGAGAATTATTGGGGGGGGCTATTTTTTGCCCCCCCCCCCTCTCTCGGATCTCCGTAACTCATAGACTGAATGTAAAAAATTCAAACGGCATTCGATAGGCCTGGGAAATTTATCAAGGGAAAATATTATTGTTGACCTCGGGGTCACCGATGACGTCACAAGTTAGGTCAAGTACAAGATGTTCTGCTGCTGTCGGACTGGAGTCAGGTAGATGGCGCCACTGACGTCGACGGGTGCGTGCAGCAGTTCATGGCTGTTTGGAACGCTGTGGTGGACAACCACTGCCCAGCGAGAAGAACGCGCGTCACGAAGCCGCACTGCCCCTGGCTGACCGACGACCCGTCCCTGCGAGCGCTGATGGCTGAGCGGGGCAGCGCCCGCGATACCTGGCTGTGTCTGCGTACACCAGAGGCAAGGGCAGACTTCACCAGACTTCGCAATCACGTCAAGAGCCGCCTCATCTCGAGCAGGCGTGAGTTTCTGTGTGGGGAGATGGCGTCTGGTGGCCACCGTCGCTTCTGGCCGACCTTCAAGAGGTTTGCCGTTGCAACCTCGCCGCCGGCCGGGAGCGCATCTGTGGCGAGCCCTGAGAACGCCGAAACGGCTGCGGACGAGCTCAACCGCCATTTCTCATCCGTGGGAACCCGCATCGCCACCGACCTGCGGAGCGCAGTCATCGACGGCAGCAAGAGGCCCAGACCACCCACCGTCTGCGCAGCCAGCTTCTCCTTCCGACCGGTGACGCTTCCGGAGCTCTCCCGGTGCATCCGACGTATGCGCGCGTCGCGAGCTGTTGGTCTGGACGAGGTGCCACTTCAGGCTGTGCGCGAGTGTTTCCCAGTTATCGGCCCACATCTGCTAAAACTTATACATATGTCAATCGTCACCAAAGTGTTCCCCGATAGCTGGAAAACTGCATGTATTGTTCCCATCCCAAAGTCACGTGACCCTGCCGTTCCGTCCGATTATAGACCGATTTCTTTGCTTAGTGTTTTGTCTAAAATTTTAGAAAAAGTAATTTGTACACAACTGACCGAGTTTTTAAACATCACAGGGCTTCTGCATTCATCCCAATATGCATACAGATCTCGCCATTCAACAGAGGACGCCGTGCTCGCCGCTGTCGAGCGCCTGGTCACCAACATCGACGAAGGCCTTGTATCGTCGGTAACGACGATGGACCTCTCGAAGGCGTTCGACAGCGTCGACCACGGCCTCCTCCTCACAAAATTGTCATGGTATGGTGTAAATGACGTGGACTGGTTTAGGAGTTATTTGAGCGGCCGAAGGCAGATGGTGCGTGGTGGACGGTTGACTTGTCCTGTGACTTGTGGTGTGCCCCAGGGCTCGATTATTGGTCCAGTCTTGTTCATTTTGTTCACAAACGATTTATATGGATATTTGACCCATGGCCGCCTCATCTCCTACGCTGACGACACCGTGCACGTTGACTGCGCGTACCTTGACGGACCTGGTCTCGCCGGGCTAAAAATTAGACTGGAGCTCACCTTGCGTGAGCTCCAGTCTTGGTTTGATTCTAACTCTCTCAAAATGAACGCGAAGAAAACTGCTTTCATGCTTGTTGGCTCAAAGAAAAATTTGGCAAAAACGGAAAAATTTCGGTTTGAATTAAATGGTTCCGAGGTGCAGGCCTCGACCAGCATCAAAATCCTCGGCGTCGTGGTGGACCGTGGTCTGTCATGGGACGCGCATGTCTCGAGTGTCTCCAAAAAATGTAACGGTATCCTCGTCTCTCTGTACAAAGTTCGGCATTACTTCACCTCAGAAGCCCTTAAAATTATAATTCAGGCGTACGTGTTCCCACATATCACGTACTGCCTGTGCGTGTGGGGAGGGGCGACCAAGGGTCAACTGGTCAAAATCCAAAAACTGATAAACTTTGCCGCTCGTATCGTCACAGGACTCAAAAAGCATGATCATATAACCCAGGCTCTAAATTCTTTAGGATGGCCGAAGATCGAGACCCTGGTGGCGCGCCGGGACGCCGTAAAGGTGTTTAAGGCGCTCAGAGAGGAGGGAGCGCCACCCGAGATACGCGCTATGTTCACCCCACGTGCCGCTGTTTCCACACGCGAGACGCGCGCCTCTGATCGAGGTAGCCTCCACCTGCACAAGTGCAGATTGACCGCCTCTCAGAAGGCTTTTTCGTATCGGGCTGCAGTTGTCTGGAACCGCCTGCCACCACAAGCTTGTGCCGCCCATTCATTGGATGGTTTTAAGACCGCTATGCGAAGTGTGATTTTACCGATGTAGTGTAGTGAAGTGTACTCGTTTTTATCGTATTTTGTATATTATTTGTAACACTGACATGAAACCAGAATAGCCACCTCGTGGATGGTTTTTAATACACTGATTGATGTTTGACCGTGTCAAAAGGTCTTGATGTATGGAATTGTCGCGCAAAATTGCGATATTAAACGCATAAGCAGTCGATAAATCGGTATGATTCGTGTGTCTGACACTTCTAAGTACCTTTCTAAGCTGTTTATGACCTTGGGTCAGGTCACGGTCATCAGAAGTCACGAGGTTAAACTGCAGATTACGGTCATTGGACGTTATAACACATGTTTATGAGTTTTTTTCGTCTAGAACGCGAAAGTGGCATTAGAACATTGTTTGTTCCTTATAAATAGAAGTGAAAAGCAAAAACGGAAATGGATTTTTTATGCATATCTCCGATCTGCTGTGAGAGGTGGTCGATTTTTGTCATTTAACATTATTTGTAACAGGGGGGGGGGGCGGATTCCGCCCCCCCCATCATGTTTTTCGCAGATATCTCCAGAACGGCTGGGAGCAGGCCCATTAAATTTTGCGACTTTTCATAGAATTGAATACCGCATCTGAAGTCAAAATTTTGAGTTCCAAACCTTAACAGAGGCGGTTCCAGGGCACAGTTTTGGGTGAGTTCGGAGGCGACATTTGGCGATAATACGGAAATGCGATCTTCACGGTTTCTTCCTAACTGCCTCAAATATGAAGGAGTTACATCGGTTTACGGTGATTGCAACAAGTGCAAATTAGTTAATGTTAATGAAATATCATAAAAATTGCATGGCAGAGGCAGTTTCAGGGGCTTGAAAGGGGGGGGGGGTTCCAGGAGGTATTCAATGATTAGCGGGAAGCCAATAGAGCGATGTAAGGGACATTTATAGCTATCAAGATGTAAAAGATAGCTTCTGCTTCCATTATTTTCATAACGTATTACATATAGAGTTTCAGGGGCGTGTTCAGGCACATGAAAAGGGGGGTGAGTGGCATGGTGATGACGATATGCCAGCGATAACGGCACAATAGACGTTTAGCTTATAATGATATATGCACATATGAGGCCAGAAAAGGGAATACAGTCATTTTTTGCAGAGGCGCGCTCGGGAAAGGAAGAAAGGGGGTCATATTATTGCAAGGAAATTAAGAGGCATGGGCGTACAATGATATAACATACTGCAGTTTTCGGATGAAACACGCACCACAGGCTAATGTACGAACGATTATAAGATAATAGGCGAGTCCAGGTAGGGTAAAAAGGGGGGTAAGCAATGTTAATTGAAGTTGTAGTGAAATAGTCACTGTTGACTAGTTAGTATCATAATAGCGGATAATATACTTATCAAAAGGTCTTGCGCCGCCCCATTTTGGATCCTGGATACGGCTATGATGAAGTGCAACATGCAAAAAGGAACTACCTACGATCAGTAACATATTTATAGTGCTGAGTAGCAACTTGTATGCGGTTAATATTTTGTTCCAATTTGACCTCCCTTTTTCACTAACCTGGTACTGTCTATGACAAAAATATGATTTATAACTGTTTTCTAATGTTACAATCACATACCATTTCATTTATCAGAAAAACAACATCAAAATATGGTTTTATTACGCATTTACTTCACCCCCATATTGGGTGACCTGCACACGCCTATGATTTTTGAATTTTCAAACGTCACCGTCATGTATCAATTTTCAATTCAATCTCTGTCCATTCCTATTAGTTGTGTTAAAATCGGTCGATAAACATGAAAGCTATGTTGGATCAAAAATACCACTACAATTTGTAGTTTTTGCCCCCCTATCCAAAATTTAGATTTTCTTATTATTTAAAAATGTAGATCGTGTTGAGGGGAACCAAACACCGTTTCATTTTTGAAAATCGGACGAGTAGATCTCGAGATCTCTGGGGGGCGGAATTTGCCCCCCCCCCCCTGTTACATATAGGGGTAGCCAGGACCCTGTTACAAATAGGGTTAACCCTATTTGTAACAGGCTCCTGGCTACCCCTATTTGTCACAGGGGGGGGGGGGGCGAATTCCGCCCCCCGGAGATCTCGAGATATACCCGTCCGATTTGCAAAAATGAAACAGTGTTTGATTTCCCTCAACACTATCTACATTTCTAAATAATGTAGTAATGTGTAATGTAGTCTAAATAATAGTTGTGCTGGAAAGGGTGTCATTACGCGTAAGAGATGTTTAGGTCGCATTGATGTCACCGAGTTTAATGTCACCTTGTCACGCACTGATTGGAACGAGGTTTGGTGTAGTGGTAGTACGGAGGCGGCGTGGGAGGTGTTCGTGCGTTTGTTTCTGAGTGCCTTGGATACTGTAGCGCCGATCCGGCGCATGCGTATGTCACTGCCCGGGACGCCACCTGTAACGGCGACCACACGTGACCTGTTGGCCGGTCGCCGCCGAGCGCTCATAGATACGTCGGCCACCGGACGAAAAAGCTACAAGGAAATTAACCGTCAGTGTCGAGCGGCGATTCGGTCAGATACCGCAGCCTACTTTGAGAATGAGTGTAGGAAAGCGGGACTTACGAAAATGTGGCGTATACTGAAACCAATCATAGGGGACAGCAAGGGAGCTCATGATATACCGCAGGTCACGCCAAACGCACTTAACCCTATTTGTAACAGGGGGGGGGGGGGCGGATTCCGCCCCCCCCCCTCATGTTTTTCGCAGATATCTCCAGAACAGCTGGGAGCAGGCCCATGAAATTTTGGGACTTTTCATAGAATTGAATACCGCATTTGGAGTCAAAATTTCGAGTTCTTAACCTGAACAGAGGCGATTCCAGGGTACAGTTTTGGGTGGGTTCGGAGGCGATATTTGGCGATAATACGGAAATGCGATCTTCACGGTTTCTTCGTAACTGCCTCAAGTATGAAGGAGTTACATCGGTTCACGGTGATTGCAACAAGTGCAAATTAGTTGATGTTAATGAAATATCATTAAAATTGCATGGCAGAGGCGGTTTCAGGGGCTTGAAAAGGGGGGGGGGGGTTCCAGGAAGTATTCAATGCTTGGCGGGAAGCAAATAGAGCAATGTAAGGGACATTTATAGTTATCAAGATGTAAAAGATAGCTTCTGCTTCCATTATTTGCATAATGTATTACATATAGAGTTTCAGGGGCGTGTTCAGGCACATGAAAAGGGGGGTGACTGGCTTGGTGATGACGATATGCCAGCGATAACGGCGCAATAGACGGTCAGCTTATAATTATATATGCACATATGAGGCCAGGAAAGGGAATAAAGTCATTTTTTGCAGAGGCGCGCTCAGGAATGGAAGAAAGGGGGTCATATTATTGCAAGGAAACTAAGAGGCATGGGCGTACAATGACATAACATACTGTAGTTTTCGGATGAAACACGCACCACAGGCTACTCTACGAACGATTATAAGATAATAAGCGAGTCCAGGTAGGGTAAAAGGGGGTAAGCAATGTTAGTTGAAGTTGTAAGTGAAATAGTCACTGTTGACTAGTTAGTATCATACTAGCGGATAATATACTTATCAAAAGGTATTGAGCCGCCCCAGTTTAGATCCTGGATACGCCTATGATGAAGTAAAACATGCAAAAAGGAACTATCTACGATCAGTAACATATTTATAGTGCTGGGTAGCAACTTGTCTGCGGTTCATATTTTTTCCCATTTTACCCCCCTTTTTCACTAACCTGGTACCGCCTATGGCAAAAAAAAATATGATTTTTAACTGTTTTGTCTAATGTCACAATCACATACCATTTCATTTATTAAAAAAAAAAACATAAAAAATGGTTGTATTACGCATTTACTTCACCCCCATATTGAGTGACCTGCACACGCCTATGATTTTGGAATTTTCAAACGCCACTGTTATATATCAATTTCCAATTCAATCTCTATCGATTCGTATTAATTGTGTTAAAATCGGTCTATAAACATCAAAGCTATGTTGGAATAAAAATACCACTAAAATTTGTGGTTTTTGCCCCCCTGTTGCCCCCCTATCAAAAATGTAGATTTTTATTATTATTTAGAAATGTAGATCTTGTTGAGGGGAACCAAACGCCGTTTCATTTTTGAAAATCGGACTGGTAGATCTCGAGATCTCCGGGGGCGGAATCCGCCCCCCCCCCCCTGTTACAAATAGGGGTAGCCAGGAGCCTGTTACAAATAGGGTTAATGCATTCTTCGCACAGGTGGGCCAGACAACAGCCAACAGTGTGCCTGGACCGTCGCAGTCCATGCCAGTGCGTTTACCCAGAGTGCATACTGGCATATTTGATGTTGAGACCGTTGATATCGATGCATTGGCGACAGTCGTACACAGCATGAAACCCTCCACGGCAACAGGGGTACAAGGGATTAGCGTGCAAATGTTTCAGAAATTCTTGTATGGCGTCGGACCGGTCTTGCTGAATATAATTAATAACAGTTTGAGTCATGGCGAAGTTCCGCAATCATGGAAACACGCCGTCATTACACCGTTGCCAAAGACAGCAAACGCATCAGTGCCATCTCATTACCGCCCTATGTCGATTTTACCGGCCATCACACAAATTATAGACCGTATAGTACGACAGCTGGTTCAATATTTTAGGGACAACTGCTTGTTCACGTCCAATCAGCACGGCTATCGGCAGTCTCATTCAACCGAAACAGCGTTAGCCGTTGTGACTGAGCGCATTTACCGGGGCATGGATGAAGGCTGTATCAGCATATTGGTGATGTTGGATCTATCAAAATGTTTTGACACCGTTGATCACCAGAGACTGCTAAAAAAAACTTACGCTATACGGAATCAGTGTGAAATGGTTTGCTAACTATTTAGCTGGACATTCTCAGCAGGTTAAAGTAAACGGGAGCGAAGGCGAGCCGATCATGTCCAGCAGTCTACCCAATAGTATAGGAGTTTACCAGGGCGGATCATTAAGCTGTTTGCTGTATGCAATTTACGCGAATGATATGGGCCTTTATGTTGACGGAGTCGAAATCATACAATTTGCAGATGATACCCAGTTACTGATAACAGGGAAAAGAAACATGTGTCTGGCATGATCATGACAATGGAACGTGCGCTCAGTCAGCTCTTTGATTGGTTCAACGAAAACCGTCTCAAAGTAAATGCCAGTAAGACGCAAATGATCGTTTTTGGAACGAAAGCGATGCTGAAAAACCAGCCCAAAATAACTGTCAATTTTTGTGCAACAGCGATCCAGGAATCACGAGTGGTAAAAAACCTTGGCCTTTATATGGACAGGCATTTCACCTTTGTAGACCACGTAGATCACGTCGTGGCAAAATGTAGCGGTAGTCTGATGGCGCTGGTGCACGCGAAACATTCCCTGCCAAAGTCATCCATCAAACCAATAGTCACCGCGCTAGTGATCTCCATAGTAAGATACTGTGTGTCGATCTACGGCACTTGCAGTAAGACTGAACTTCACAGGATCCAAAAGATCATAAATTTCAGTGCTAGAGTTATAAGCGGAAAGAAGAAGTTTGACCACATCTCGGGGAGGGGGGTGCTCAAAGGTCTCAACTGGCTTCCGGCTACTCAACTGGTCCAGTACCACCGCGCTCAAATGATCAGTAAAACAATTTCGTCAGAGTTGCCCGAAACATTATGTGCGATTATCACATCCGCCGACTACAAACATGAGCACCAAACACGACACAACAACCGGCTGCGACTTCCAGCAATCAGAACAGAAACCGGCAGACGACAGATTGCGTATAGTGGCGTCAAACTGTGTGAGCCAGAACAGACGTGAGCTCGAATCATTTAAGACGGCGCTGTATCGTTGCCTGAAGGCTGAGCCCGGTTAGAATAAGCTATCACTACCACGTGGAATGTCATGTGATGTTATATGGTATGTAACGAAAGTGTGTGTGCGTCATTCATTCTCATATTTTATTTACTATGTTTTTACTTATAAGACGTGCAAAGGTGAAGAGCCGAAATTGTCGGATCCTGTGGGAAATAAATGTCTATGTCTATAATAATACAAATATAATTTTGGATAGGGGGGCAACAGGGGGTAAAACTACAAATTTTAGTGGTATTTTTGATCCCACATAGCTTTCATGTTTATCGACCGATTTTAACACAACTAATAGGAATCGATAGAAATTGCATTGGAAATTGACATATAACAGTGACGTTTGACAATTCAAAAAAATATAGGCGTGTGCAGGTCACTCAATATGGGGGTGAAGTAAATACGTAATAAAACCATTTTTTGATGTTTTTTTTATAAAATAAATGAAATGGTATGTGATTGTGACATTAGACAAAACAGTTATAAAGCATATGTTTGCCATAGGCAGTACCAGGTTAGCGAAAAAGGGAGGTGAAATTGGAACAAATATTAACCGCAGACAAGTTGCTACCCAGTACTATAAATATGTTACTGATCGTAGATAGTTCCTGTTTGCATGTTGTACTTCATCAAAGGCGTATCCAGGATCCAAACTGGGGCGGCGAAAGATCTTTTGATAAGTATATTATCCGCTATTATGATGCTAACTAGTCAACAGTGACTATTTCACTTACAACTTCAATTTACATTGCTTACCCCCATTTTTACCCTACCTGGACTCGCCTATCATCTTATAATCGTTCGTAGAGTAGCCTGTGGTGCGTGTTTCATCCGAAAACTGCAGTTGTTATGTCATTGTACGCCCATGCATCTTAGTTTCCTTGCAATAATATGACTCCCTTTCTTCAGGACCTCCTTTGCAAAAAAAGGACTTTTTCCCTTTTCGGGCCTCATATGTGCATATATCATAATACGCTAAACGTCTATTGCGCCGTTATCGCTGGCATATCGTCATCACCATGGCAGTCACCCCCCTTTTCATGTGCCTGAACACGCCCCTGAAACTCTATATGTAATAAATTATGAAAATAATGGAAGGAGAAGCTATCTTTTACATCTTGATAGCTATAAATGCCCCTTGCATCGCTCTATTGGCTTCCCGCCAAGCATTGAATACTTCCTGGAACCCCCCCCCCTTTTTCAAGCCCCTGAAACCGCCTCTGCCATGCATTTTTTATGATATTTAATTAACATCAACTAATTTGCACTTGTTGCACTCCCCGTAAACCGATATAACTCCTTCATACTTGAGGGAGTTAGGAAGAAAACGTGAAGATCGCATTTCCGTATTATCGCCAAATGTCGCCTCCAAACCCACCCAAAACTGTGCCCTGTAACCGCCTCTGTTCAGGTTAAGAACTCAAAATTTTGACTCCAAATGCGCTATTTAATTCTATGAAAATTCCTAAAATGTCATGGGCCTTCTCCCAGCCGTTCTGGAGATATCTGCGAAAAACATGAGGGGGGGGGGGGCGGAATCCGCCCCCCCTGTTAGAAATAGGGTTAAAGGTCATAAGTCAGTCATTTTTGAAGATATCGACTTCAAAATTGGTACACATATTCACTGAACACGTCTTGATCACATGTTCTGGTTTTTGGATAATTCTGATTTTTAAGTTTAAAAAAAAATTATTTTGATTTATCAAAATTTTGAATAAAACAAAACTCAAAAATCCGAGATAACAGTTTGATAGCCCGGTCTATTATGAGTAATTTGATTTAAGACAATTGAATTTATCTCAAACATTGTACCTTCGACAGAAGAAAAAAAAACGAAAAAACGCAGAACATGACGTCACTCTGACGTCATTCCAGTTGACCTATCATACCTCATGTTTTTTTTAGTCAACATGTGTAGAATTGATGTAAGAGAAGGTACTGCAAGTTTAATGACAATACTGGTGTTCTTTTAAGAGTTATTGCAAAATAACGGGAGGAGGGAGGAGCAAAAATAGCCCCCCCCCCCCCAATAAGTCGCGGGTTAACAGAGACATTCGAACAAAATATTACAATCACCCATGTGGACGCTAGTCTTCCGACAATAATGTGATTCTTTCATACCTCCCTCAGGATAATTATCTGCGCCAAAGCACAGCGGCCTCGGAGCTCGGCTGAAGCGGGTTCCGGCTGGGAACGCCGGCCCCAAGCCGCTTTACTCGGTCAAAACGTAACCCTTATAATCGCCGCACTCTCCGTAACGTCGCTCAGTCTTCTGGCGGCAGTCGTCGGAGTAACATCTCCACGGAGCGTCAGCAGAGCTCAGTCTTCTCTCAGCTGTCGTCGGGGTAACATCTCCACGGAGCGTCGGCAGAGCTCAGTCTTCTCTCAGCTGTCGTCGGGGTAACATCTCCACGGAGCGTCAGCAGAGCTCAGTCTTCTGGCGGCAGTCGTCGGGGTAACATCTCCACGGAGCGTCAGCAGAGCTCAGTCTTCTGGCGGCAGTCGTCGGGGGTAACATCTCCACGGAGCGTCAGCAGAGCTCAGTCTTCTCTCAGTTATCGTCGGAGTAACATCTCCACGGAGCCTCAGCAAGCTCAGTCGTCTGGCGGCAGTCGTCGGGGTAACATCTCCACGGAGCGTCAGCAGAGCTCAGTCGTCTGGCGGCAGTCGTCGGGGTAACATCTCCACGGAGCGTCGGCAGAGCTCAGTCTTCTCTCAGCTGTCGTCGGGGTAACATCTCCACGGAGCGTCGGCAGAGCTCAGTCTTCTCTCAGTTATCGTCGGAGTAACATCTCCACGGAGCGTCAGCAGAGCTCAGTCTTCTGGCGGCAGTCGTCGGAGTAACATCTCCACGGAGCGTCAGCAGAGCTCAGTCTTCTCTCAGCTGTCGTCAGAGTAACATCTCCACGGAGCGTCAGCAGAGCTCAGTCTTCTCTCAGCTGTCGTCGGAGTAACATCTCGCGGAGCGTCGCCATGCGTGCCCTCTCCTCAGCTGCGCTGTGCTGCGCTATGCTGATCGTACTGCCGTGGGTGAAAGGACAGGGAAGGACACATTCCGCCCAGTACACTGGGCGAAATGGAACCAGACACAGTGGCGTCCCCGGTGGATCGTACCTGCCTCCAGCACCCATTGACTCCAGTGTTGCAGGTGAGGAATAGACTCCAGTGTTGCAGGTGAGGCATAGACTCCAGGGTTGCAGGTGTGGCATAGACTCCAGTGTTGCAGGTGTGACATAGACTCCAGTGTTGCAGGTGAGGCATAGACTCCAGGGTTTCAGGTGTGGCATAGACTCCAGGGTTGGGGGTGAGGGATAGACTCCAGAGTTGCAGGTGTGGCATAGACTCCAGGGTTGGGGGTGAGGCATAGACTCCAGGGTAGCAGGTGAGTGATAGACTCCAGGGTTTGGAGGTAAGACAGGGGTCTTAGGGACTACAGAAACTACCAGAGATATGTTTATCAATCTATATCCGACAAGTCTCTGTATGGATGGTGCACCGATTGACAAGCTGAAATCGTTTAACGTCTTAAATTTTGCGTCTTCATGCGTTCTGTTATTTTTCAATAAATGGTTAATCCATTTTATACGTGAATTGTGTGGCATAAGTTGTATATGTTTATTTTGACTTGTTCGATATCATTAATTGATATCACCCATTCATGCCGCCCCACTGAGGACTTCCAATACATTCATGAACTGCATCTACCATTCCCAAAAATCAATAAAGCCACCTGATTTCCGAATATCTGAAGATCTGCTTTATACCTTCGCAAAGCTATGCCAACCCCACTCTTTTTTCATTCTTCAGCGGCGTTCGCCGGATTTCAAGTGGTCCCTGATGTACTGCAGTACCCACCGCGGGACAAACTGAAGGCAAGTAAACGTCATAAGTGATAAGGTCTCCAGTACCCACCGTGGATAAACTAAAGGTAAGTAAACGTCATAAGTGATAAGGTCTCCAGTACCCACCGCGGGACAAACTGAAGGCAAGTACACGTCATAAGTGATAAGGTCTCCAGTACCCACCGCGGGACAAACTGAAGGCAAGTACACGTCATAAGTGATAAGGTCTCCAGTACCCACCGCGGGACAAACTGAAGGTAAG